>JARHVA010001385.1:367500-517500 GCA_037957365.1 Torreya grandis
GAATCAACCAACCCATTACCTTGAGGGTAATCATTGGATGATGTACTCAGACACATACCATTACTACTTTCCTAATTATTTATCTTAGCACCCATTAAATCAAGATTATTATTTGAATTTATGGTAGAAGGATCTCCAAACCTTGTAGAAATGCCTTCATAGAACTCCAAAATAGAACTCTCATTGATTTCCTTCAATGAAACTACCTCAACCCATATTTTAAAGTAATAAGTTGATATAAGGATCCACTTATGTCCAACACTTGATGGAGGATTAATCATGATAATAAAGTCAAGACCCCATTGCATTAAGGGTTGATCCACTTGAATAGGTCTTAATGGGAGGGCTGCACACATTTGTTTTCCTACAAATAAATCACATTGATCACACCTTATTACCCAAGAATAGAATTAATTAAAGAGGCTAGGAAAATAGCATCATGACCTCATTATCTTTACAACTATGTTCCTTTGAGTGAAATGACCTCCTGCTACTCCATTATGAAAATTTTCAAAAAATACACCAAATCAATCATCATTAATGCATCTCAAAAATACAACATTTGTATCTCTTCTAAAAAGTACACCATCTAAAATATAATAAGGGATAGTTTGTAATTTGAAATACCTTTTTTTGTACCTAATCAAGCCATTAAGACACTCACCATATTGGAAGAATCTGATGATGTCTTATGTCTAGCTTTGTATAGGTGTGAGATCAACTGGTTGAGGGCAGTCTTGATTGACCAAAACTTCCTCTCTTGTTTCATGGAGATATAAATCCAATTGATCACAAAGACCATTACCTCTCACCAAATTAGTTACTTTGATGTCAATATCATGCTCCATTACATTTATAATCCACCCTATCATCTTTTCATTGAGGTATTCACTCAATAGGAACTCTTTGGTGCTAGGATGAGAGAACATGATGTGAATCCTATTATTTAAAACCATGTTTCTAAACTTCTTTATTCTTATTAAAACAAAAAGGAATTATTTATCCACAAATGTATTTTTTTTATAATCCTCCAAACATTGATTAAAAAATGCAATAGGCTATTTAACACTCTCATCATTATTTTTCATAAGCATAGATAATATAGTGTCAAGGTTATCAAATGTATATAACATGAAGTCTTTATCAAAATCAGGATTTCAAAGAGTGAGAGCTTATGCAATTGCTTACTTGATGGCTTCAAAACTACTCTTACATTCTTTAGTCCAAGTGAAAACCTGATTCTTCTTGAGTATGAATGTGATAGGCTTCACAAAAGATGAAAAACTAAGTATGATTCTTCTCACAAATTTTATATTTCCTAAGAAACTTTAGAGTCCTTTTTTGTGTAAGTGAAATGATAATCCTAGAATAGCCTCTATCCTCTTAGGGTTAATGGCTAGGTCATCCTTGAAAATAATGTGTCCTAGAAGCTTACCTTCATGGATACTAAATATTCACTTTTTAAGGTTAAGAGACACCCCATACTATCTTCACATCTCAAACACTTTCCCTAGATGTTTCATGTGGTGATTTACATCTTTTGAAAACATGGTTATATCATCTAGATACACTAGCAACATCTTATTGATTAGGTCTTTGAAATCCATGTCTATTGCCCTTTGAAAAGTGGCATCAACATTTGAAAAACCAAAAGGCATATTCCTATTAGTAAAGATCGCCCATAAAATTTTGTCTTTAACTGATCATCTTATTTTACCAAAATATGATTATAGCTAAAATATCCATCTAGGAGTGAGAAGCATTAGGAACCTGAAATAATGTATAAAATATACTCCATAGGAGGTAAGGGGTAATGGTCTTTAAGTGACACTCTATTTAGGTCTCTAAAGTCCACACAAAGTCTTATTTCCCCATTCTTATTTATAACAAGAACAATATTATCTACCCAAGTTCAATTCTTGATAGGAAAAATTATCTTAGACTCAAGGAGTTTGGTGAGTTCCAATCTCATGAATTGTTCAGCTTTGGGGTTAATAAGCCTTTGTTTTTACCTAACTAGTTTAGCTCTGGGTTATAATTCAATGTAATGATGGGATAGAATATGATCAAACCCCTTTATATATTTATATTTCAAAAAAATAATGTCATGTAATTATCTACAAAAGTCAATGAATGCTTATTTTTTAGATGGGGAGCATACCTTGCCTAGTTTGAGGATTTGTCCTTGAAGATTAAGAATATTTCATAGTTCTCTTCCTTTGTATACATGCCCACCTTATCTTTGTTTATTTAGTCATCTTAATTAAATATTATATCTATAGTGACCATTCCTTTAGGTATCTTATTTCTTCTCAATTGTACAATCTGATTCTCATACTGATCATGGATTTTCTTCTAATTTCTTGAAGAGAAATCAACTACATTTTGTAATAAGTATACAATATGCTTGTCACTATCAAACACCTACCAAAATAATTCATTATCAAGAATGAAATGAATCATAATTAAATTTATATGTGACCATTGTCCTTCCTCCTTTATGGTAGTAGGTGTGTCAAATTGTGCCTCTATAGGAGTTAGCCTGTCAGCATGCTTGTTTTAGTCTATTAGGATTGGTTGCATGTTAAATGCACTAAAGTATTCAAGTAAATACAACACCTTATGCTTATAATAATTAATAAAAGTGTTATTGGTAGCACTCATATTCCTTATTTGATGCATAATCAGTTCATTATCTCTATATACTTTCAAATTATTATTCCTTTCCTTTTTACCCATTGAAGGCCATGAATCAAACCTTCATACTTGACCACATTTCTAGGTACAACTAAAATGAAATATATATGAAGAGTAATACTGGTGTTTAGATGGATAAACCAACATAACACCATTTGATATACCAATATTTTTCCTTGAACCATCAAATAAAATATTCCACATTCCATCACTCTCACTCTCCTCCTTAGTAAGTGAAGGTATAGATGTTCCTTCCTCATGTAAGCAATACATCAAAAAATAAGTATCTTCCATGAAAGCATAGGGGTAATGTTCATATTTATCAATACCATATTCATAGGAAAAAAGGTTATAAATACCTTCAAGAGGGAAGGATTATCTATCATCTATGTCATGTTCCTCTTTCTCATTGATAGTATAATTCATATTAGAACTAGTTTCCACATATGGTTTAATGTGGAACTTATCCAATTAATGTGTTATTATTATCACCTTATCTCCATACCTCATTCTAAAATCTAATAAGGACCAATCAACAATAACATATCCTCTTATTTTGGTGGTGAAGTCTCTTGATAGGAAAATGGTAAAATGTGCAGGTAGATCTACCACCATTACATCTTGTAAAATTGGAAAGATTGGGAAGTCATGCAAGAAAACATTCAAACCTTTTATGATCCCTATTTAATTTTATGGTGTCCCATGAATTTTTAACACTCAATTTATATAAATTTCATACTTAAATTCCAACTTGTTTGTAACTAGTTTAGGCATAACTAAAGTGCTTGCCCCACTATCCAAAATATAATTATGGATTAGCTTATCTCCCATAATTAAGGTGAAATAGAGAGGCGGGGGATTTTAAAACATGGTGGAAGGATAAAAATATGGTTAGGTAGATTTGTGATAGATACACCAATATTATTTGATGGTTGGGGACAGATATGGAGTTGGGACAGTTGATCTTGAAGTAATTCCTTTTGACCATGCATATGGAATACCTCCCAAAGAGATATGATTTTCTTATTTTTATTCAAAGAGTAAATGATATTCAATGGAGATAAACTAGCATTTTATTAAATCTTAGGAGACAATGAAGTGCCTTGAGATATAGGCAATGAAGACTTGATTATCTTTCCCAAGTTCTAATTTTGAAGTGGTGCAGGACTTGTATATGATGCCACATTTATATATATACCTTGTTACCTTGAAGGAGGATTGTTTAGATTTATATACATATCTTTCACAACTCATAAATATATTAAATTTTACCTTGTTTTGGTTAAAACTTAGGTGCTTTGATTTAAGACAAATGTATCATTAGTTTAGAAGTTCATAAGGCTTGCTCCTTAGTTACCAAATTCTACATTTGATTATGCATGCATAGAGCCATCATATTCTGATGTCAAATGAGGAATAGGTACTCCTTGAGCCAAAAAAATCTTGGACATATCCTTCATTAGGATTCATTAACTAACCTTGAGGTTGGCCCCAAGAATTTGGCCATTCTTCTCCTTGAACTAGGTTCCTATGGACTGTTAGAGATTTGTCTTGATGATGTCATGGTAATGTCATAAAGGTTCCATAGTGAGTGGATGAAGTGATTTGATATCCTAAGTGACAATGAAAAAGTGTGAAATGTTCTTGTTTTAGTGTGATTTATGTATGGTTTGTTGATCTTCAGTATTGACATGGCTAGAGAGGATTAGGGATGAGTATGGTGATTTGATCATGGATAAAGTGTCCTATAAAAATTCAATAATACTTTGAGTGCTTATGTACATAAGTATAATTCACATATTTCATCATTGTTCTCATATAGACACTTTGGGTCAAATGGTAGAAAATTTGAGTAGGTATTTTGATGACATCACCATTGCTACGTGTGAATGAGTCAAGGGGAGTTGGTCATATGGTTGTGATCAATATAGTCCCTAGTTGTTATGTGCCAAATCTCAAATCATGAATTAAAGTGAGGTTAAAGATATGAGGGTGAATATTTGGATTTAAATCAAAATTCATCATTTTCCCATACTTAGCCATATTTGCAATGTGGCCAAAAAGAGTTGAGTAAGTAGTTTGATGATTGAATATTTCACACGTGTAGATGTTTTAGGAGAAGATGATCATATGGGTTTATTTAGTTTTTGACCTAGTTTATTTATATTAATTTCATGATCATGAGATGTAGCAATTTATAAGATATGCATATGCAAAGTTGGGCTCCCAGATAGTTTGACTATGTTTTCCCATACTTAGCCAATTTTGTAGTGTGGTAATAAGCATTGAGTGAGCATTTTGATAGTGTTATATCTTGTACATTTGAAGGTGTAAATAAAAAATAATCATATGAGTTTGTTCATTTTTTATCATAGATTATTTGCACTATATTTTAGATCATGCACTGAAGCACGACAAAAGTTATGAATGCTCAAAGTTGTCCTCTCAGGCATGCTTTGACATAGTTGGCTCTATGACAAAAGACTTTGAGAAGGATTTTTAATGGCATTATATCTCACATGTGAAAGAGTTCTAGGAGTAGTGTGTCACATGGTTGGATTTTCCTATGTGAGGAAATCATTTGGTATAAGTTTGATATCATGAAAGTAAGCACAGAAGAAGTTATTGAGGTTAAAAAATGGCTACTTAGTCTTATTAAATGGGTCCCCATAGTCATTTTTTAAAGGGTTAAAGATTGAACAAGATAAATGGTGTGTGTTAATCCAAGAAGTTAGTAAGTAGTGAGATGAGGATAAGAGCATGATGTTTAATGACTAAGCAAAGGTATAAGATAATGATCTAATGACAAGCATGCATTCATAAAAATTGATCAAATGGTTAGCATTGATCATTAAAGACCTAGTTGATCCACAAAAATTGATGGAGTGAGTTGATTCAACAATTCAAGAATGCACAAGATGAGGTCAACTATCAGATGTTTAACATTTGGCTTTGGTGATATATACATTAAATATCAAACAAGATTGATGGTTTGAGATTGATCCATAACTGAGAGGACACGAGATTCAAGAATCGTGTATGAAGGATAACTATGACCATTTATATTTAAATATTTGAATTTAACATAAGAAAAACTAGAGCTCTATATTTCATCCATATCTTTTAATAGAGGTAAAATTTGTTGGTGTTGTAAAAAAAATATGAATAAGACTCCATGGTACATTTAATGAACCTAATTTAAAGATTTGAAAGTAAATATAGTCAAATATATTAAGCTTAGAAGTTGAATGTGTGTTTATGCTTGTTTTACATGTGACCTGATTAGGATATTCGAGCTTGTATTGATGTTGTTTCAAAGTATCATGATGAATTATCAATTAAAACATGTTGAATACTCTATAAGGATTCTATATGTAGTTTTTAGAGGTGTGATCAATCTATCTTGAGTATGAATAGTTCTTAAAAATTAGACTATGTGTTCATTCATGGTGACTGTGTTCACTAGGTCTATGTTTGAGTTATTTTAGCATACACAGAGGAGATTTAAGTTTACTATGATAATTTGAAAATGTCTAAGGGGCCATAAGGAGTGGACCCATGTAATTTAAAGTGGTCTTGTGTTTTTTTTTAATTCAGGGAGTTCTAAACGAGTGAATGGGTTCACATGAGACCTATAAGGGCTACAAGAGCCTTCTTAAAAGGTGTAGTTCCTTAAGGGTAACCCATAGATTCTATGGGTAAAATATGAAGATTGTATTGATCCATGTCTTCATATGATATATGCCTTAAGGATTAAGGCATGCCTAATGGCTGACCAAGGTAGAGATTATCAAGATTGCTCTATAAATAGTGAAACCAAAGATGATGGGTTCTAGACTTTGAGTAAGAGATTAACGAGAGATTAGAGAGAGGATTTTATGTTTTTTTAATGAAGTGAAAGAGGGGTAGAGTGCCTTGAGGATGATTTGAATAGAATAATAGATTGAGGATTGTTCATATGACTTGTTGGTCATAATTTTGTTGGGAGAATAGTATACTTAGTATTTGAGTGTGAGCAAAGGTAAAGTGTGTTAATTAAGGATCCATCATCAGGTGTTAAATACATTAGTGCAGAGGTGGATGTGTTCATAGGTTTTTTTGTGTCAGCTCAACATCTAAGGTGTTTACATCTTCTTTGCAAGGTGAAAATTGATAAAAGGTCTAGATGTTGTTTAAGCTCAGCTGGATAGGTGTTGTTTTAGCTCAGCTAGATGTTGTTTTAGCAACAACTTATGGGATTATAGTCTCATTAAATATGGATTATAATTCCTTGATCATTTATAGATGGTCCTAATTGGTTCTTATTATTATAGGATGGTATTTAAATTTTATATTCTTGTGGGTTTTATTCCCCAAGATGGTTTCCCATGTATGTCATGTGTTATGTGATTGATCTTGAATTATTTATCTTTCTCATTGCTATGAATGTTGTATATGCTTCATGAATGATTGTTGTAGATGATTAAGTATTTATAAAGTTCATAATTTAAGTTGTATTATTTGGGCTCACTGATTTACCCTCCCTATACCATTAATTGTACCTCAAATAATTTGTATTAGAATGAGGTCCTTTGGTAAAGGCTTGATAACTTGAAATTGATCCAAGGTATAATGGCTAGTTAGAATGTGCAAGGTGGTTTCTCTACTAAATAAGCACTGATATTCAATGGATCCAGTTATAATTTTTAAAGTGTTAGGATGAAGACCTACATTATGTCCCTAGGGTTTGATGTATGGCAATCAATTTTGGATGTTTATGTTCCTCCTACTATTCCTCTATCTAGTGTTGTAGATAAGAAGTTATTTGAGAAAAACTCTAAGGTAATGAATGCCATCACTTATGTGTTATAAAAATTGAGTTCACCAAAGTAATTCATTTCACTTTTACCAAGGAAATATGGGATAAATTGAAGATTATTTTTTAATGAGATTCAAAGGTTAAGCTTACTAAGTTATAGACTCATAGAAGTCAATTTGAAAGTCTCAAGATGAATGAAGAAGATATTATGGCATCCTTTTTGTAGAGAGTTGATGAGATTTTAAACATCATTAGAGGTCTTTGAGAAAATCTTGAAGAGACTAATGTTGTTCAAAAGGTATTAAGGTCTCTATCCCCAAATTTTGATCCAAGAGTATTTGTTATAGAAGAGAATCATGACTTTACTTAGTTGAAGATGGATCAATTGCATGACACCCTTAATACCTATGAGATGAGGAAGAATGATAATATACCACTGAATCAAAAAGTAACATTCAAGACAAAGATGAATCCTAATAATAATTTACAAAGTAATAAATCCAAATAGGATGACATATATGATTTTGATGATGATGAACTAATTGCTTTGATAACTAAGAAATTTAACACCAGCTCAGGGAAGTATAAAGGTAAACTACCCCTTAAATGTTTCAAATATGAAGAGATAGGACATTATTCTTAGAATTTCCCTCATAAAAATTAGAAAAAATATGATTAAGAGCATAATAAAGGCCAAGATGATGAAAATAAGACATACAAGAAGAGGTCCTTCAAGAACAAGAAGAGTCTTTACACCAAAGAAGATTACACCTCATCAGATGAGATTGAAGACAATGACTCAAAATATGATCATGAATATGATGGTCCTACTAAAGATGAATCCCTATTCATAGCTGAAGAAGGAAGTTTTTCACATCAGGATTCTACTTGGAGTGATTCAAATGATGATGAAGATGAGGAGGATTGTGAGACTATTTTGATGAATGCTCTTGAAGAATTGAAGATTGAGAAAAAGATCACTAAGAATATGAAATCTAAGCTCAAGGAATATGAGAATAAATCTAATGTATTTAAGGCAAAATTGAAATAAAATAGAAGGGAAGATGAAGATATGATCAAGCATCTTAGTTGTCAATTGGAAATTTAATTTACAAGCCTAAAAGATAAAGAACATGAATGTTCAAGGTATGTTTTAGAAAATGAATATTTGAAATTTGAGCTAGAAAAGATAACTAGTAAGGTAAATACATTTATGAGATTTGAAAATAGATTATGTTATGTAGATAATATTATGAGTAGTTAAAATCATGATAGTGATAGAACTGGTCTTGGATATAAAGAAGAACAAAAAATGTAACTCAAGACAAGATAAAGATTAAGGTGAGAAAAGACAATCATACTTTGAAGATAGATCATCAAACAAGGACTAAAGGTGTTGATAGAGTAAAGACAAATTAGATCAGATAGCCAAATGCCTTGAGGTATGTAAGATTCAATGGTTACTATTATACATGTAATTAATTTGGTCATAGGGCTATAAAGTGTAAGAGACCTATTATAAATGAATTTACATGGGACTATGATGAGATTCATCACTCAAAATGTGTGATTAAAATAAAGTGATGTAACTATATTGATGTGGAACACTTTATAAACCATTATCCACATAAGATTAGAGAAGGTGAGTCATCTTCTAAAAGGGGAGGTTGTTTTATTTCTATTGACATAGGACATATTACAAATTTTTGTCCAAATAAGGTAATGCAAGATATGTTTCTTTCAAAAGGAATGATGTGTTACAATTGTGAAGAGAGACGTCACATTTCAAGGTTCTAAAAGTAAAGGCCTACAAGAAAAAATAGATTTAATTAGGCTCCTAGAAGGAAAGTTAGCATATGGAAGCCAAAGGTGAAAAGTATGAGTCATGGTAAGACTGTAGGTCCAAGTAATTTATCTACTATGGTGGATAATGCTTCAGAAGTTGAAGAGTACCAAGAGGTCTCAATATCTATTCATGTTGAGAATTAAGAATTCAATCTCAAGGAGAAGACCAAGGTGATGGTTGAATCTAATCCTAATGTACGTATGGATCAAAGTGAATATCTTGCTATTACTGGGCATGTATCATGTAAAGAACATCAATTATCTATGCCTAATGATGAGGTTCCAAGATGCAAGGAAGATTCTTTAGATAAAAAGGTATGTAATAAATCTATGTTATCTCTAGGTATTGTCAATTCAATCATAGAAGAGAAGGAGAATTCTTTAGTGGTTGAGGATGTTATTTCCCCTAAGTTGAAGAAGAACTAAAAATATTAGATAAGCAAGGAGGAGATGGGATATGATGAGTTTTCTTTTCTTTTTTTTTCCTTTTTTTTTTTAATAAATTTTATAGCATTGAGGTATAAAAGGTGTCTCTATCTATGATTCTTAAGAGAATACTTTTAGTGAATAAGCATGCTTGTGTTCTCAAGATGATAATCATAATCAAAGAAGGTCTTTTGTTAAGGGGGAGTAGCAAGTTCATGAGCCTGTTCTAGAGGTTTATGAAGGAGCTATAGTATAGAGTCAGAATGGGTGGTTTTAAGTGACTTAATGAGATTGATGCAAATGTCAAAAAGTGTTTGGTTCTCATAAAGGTCTATGGATTTATTTTTGCTATGCTCCAGGTGTTTTTATGGTATGAAGGTATGTTTGTGCCAATTGAATATTTTTGAATGATCTCAAGTTTCTCAATTTTTGGCTTTAAGGCAAGCAAGCCTAAAATGGGTTATAGGATGTATGGGTTCCCAAAGGTATGGTGGCTCAATTTTTTGTTCTATAAGTGTGTATTGGTTATCTCCAAGTGTATAATAATTTTCAAAGGCGGACATTGACTAGAAGGTACTATGTTGACTTTGTTTGTTTTGAGATTATAATGTTTTGCGCTCTACTAGAAAAGTGGTCTGCCTTACATGTTGAGGTCTGTGGATTATTAATTTTTTTAATGGGACAAATACATGGTCAAATCAAGCTTCATAGAGAATTTAAGGTTTGTGGTTCTCAAATTATTCAACATTTTTGCCAATATGGAGGGCTAATTAGCTAGTAGGTTTGTGAAATAAATATGTTTCATAAGATGACCTTGGTAATGAAAATTTGTGCATTTGAGGTGGAATCTGAGGGTTTTGTAGATATGGAGTTTTAGGTGTTGAAGATGTGTCTACTAAAAATTAAGGGCTCTGGAAGTTTTAGGTAGGGATATAAGCAGGCTAGACATGCCTAGTTTGAAGAAGAGTGTTTTTTTCTTAGTTTCTCCAAAAGATCAAGGTATGAGTATTTCAAGGTATGTTATTAGGTTAGTTTAGTTCATGTTTCTTATTTTGTATAGTGCAGATTTAGAGTTCGTGGTCATGGAATTTTATTGAGAAAGAAGGCTAGTAAACCTACATGGTGGATCTTTATGGTGTGTGGAGATCTAAAGATGATCAAAAGGTAAAATTGCTAAGAGTTCTTAGCAGGAGTCCCTCTATGTTGTTTCATGGTTAGTTCAATCATATTTAAATTATTTTGTGTGCTCTTTCTTTAATGGTTTTAATGCTTGGTTAAAGAGAGTGTTGGTATGGATCAAAAGGAAGTTTGTTGAGGCAAGAAAAGGTAGGTTCAAGTTAAGGAGGAGTTTGTATCATATTTATAAGATGATCCTTTCCTATTTAATAGTCTTTTCAAGTCCTAAAGATCAGTTGGTGCCCACTTTGTCATTATTTCAAAGGCAAAAAAAGTTATTGTTGTAGGAGTGTTTTGAAGAGAGTGAATGTAAGCTATATATTGTTATATATGATGGTTGTTGACATCAATGAAAAAGGTGGAGATTGTTGGAGATTTGTCATGATGATGTCATGGTAATGCCATCTAGGTTACCTAGTGAGTGTATGAAACTATTTGATAGCCCAAGTGAAAATGACAAAGTGTGTAATGTGCTTGTTCTAGTGTGATTTATGTATGGTTGGTTGATCTTTAGTATTAACATGGCTAGATAGGATCAAGTATGAGTATGGTGATTTGAGCATGTAAAATGGGTCCTATCATAAGTCAATAATGCTTTGAGTGATTGTTTGAATATGTTTATTTCACCTAGTTCACCATTTTTTTGATCTAGATACTTTGGGTCCAATGGCAGTAAATTTGAGTAGGCATTTTGATGATGTCACCATTATCACGTGTGAATGAGTTAAGGGGAGTTGGTCATATGGTTATGATAAATATAGTCCCTAGTTATTATTATCTATATGTTAAGTCATGTTTTGAATCATGGTCAAAGATATGAGGGTGCAAAGTTAGCATTTTAGTCAGAATTCATTATTTTCCCTTAGCCAAATTTGTAATGTGGCTAGAAAGAGCTGAGTAAGTAGTTTAATGATGAAATTTATAATAGTGTGGATATTTTAGAAGAAGGTGATCATATGGGTTTGTTTAGTTTTGGACCTAGTTTATTTGTGAAAATTTATAGATCATGAAATACAGTGAGTCAAAAGATATGCATATGCAAAGTTGGGATCCCAAGTAGTTTGACTATGTTTTCCCATACTTAAGCCAATTTTTTAGTGTGGCAAGAAGATATAAGTGAGCATTTTGATAGTGATATATCCTGAATGTGTGAAGGTTTAAAGATAAAATGATCATATGGGTTTTGTTCTTTTTTGAGCATAGATGATTTGTGTTAAATTTGAGATATGTTTTAAAGCATGACAAAAGTTATGGATGCTCAAAGTTAGCCTCTTAGGTAGGTTTTGACATAGTTGGCTCTATGATAGAAGATTTTGAGAAGTATCTTTAATGGCATTATATCCCACATGTACTAGATTTATAGGAGTAGTCTATCACATAGTTATATTCTCATATGTGAGGAGATCATCTAGCCCAAGTTTGAGATCATGAGATTAAGCACAAAATAAGTTATTGAGGTACAAAAATGGCTACTTAGGATTATTAAAAGGGTCCCCATAGTCATTTTTGAAAGAGTTAAAGCTCAATCAAGATCAATGGTATGTGTTACTCCAAGAAGTTAGGAAGAAGTGAGATGAGGAGAGGTGTATGATGTTTAATGATTGAGAAAAATTCTAGTATAATGATCCAATAATGAGTGGGAAATCATATAGATTGGTCGAATGATGAGCGTTGATCATTAAAAACTTGATTGATCCACAAAAATCAATGGATCAAGTTGAGTCGACATTTCAATAATGCACGAGATGAGGTCAACTATCAGATGTTTAACATTTGAATTTGGTGGTCTATGTATTAAAGCTCAGATAATGTCAGTGGTGCAATATTGATCCAAAGCTAAGAGGACATGATATTCAAGCATTGTGTTTAAAAGATAACTATGACCATTTGTATTTGAATATTTTAATTTAACATATGAAAAACTAGAGCTCTGTATTTCATCCATAATTTTTCATAGAAGTCAAATTTGTTAGTGCTGTAAAAAACAAAGATGGAAAGGACTCTATGATGTATTTAATGAACCTAATTTAAAGATTGAAAGTGAATACAATCAAAGATATTAATCTTAAAATTTGATTTTGTGTTTGTGTTTATTCTGCAAGTGACTCAAGAAGGATATTTGATCTTGTATTAATGTTGTTTTGATGTCTCACAATGAATTCACTATTGGAACATGTTGAAGCCTATATGAGGATGCTCTATGTGTTATTTGGAGGTGTGATAAATATATCTTGAGTATGAATAATGCTTAATAATTTGACTTTGTGTTTGTTCATGGTGATTGTGTGCACCAAGTCTATGTTTGAGTTATTTGAGCATAGGTGAAGGTGAGCTAAGTAGACTATGATCATTTGAAGATGTCAAAGGGTCCATAAAGAGTGGACCCATGTATTTTAAAGTAGTCTTATGTTCTTTTTCTCTCAAGGGAGTGCTAAAGGAGTGAATGTGTTCACATGAGACCTATAAGGGCTACAAGGGCCTTATTAAAAGGTGTAGTTCCTTAAAGGTGACACGTAGATGCTATGGCTGATCTATGAAGATTTTATTAAGCCATGTATTCATATGATATATTCATTCAGGGATAAGGAATGCCCAATGGCTGACTAAGGTAGTGATTATCAATATTTCTCTATAAAATGTGGAACCAAAGATGATGGGTTCTACACTTTGAGTAAGAGACTAAGGAGAGAGATTAGAGAGAGGCTTGTGTGTGTTTTATGGAGTGAAAGAGGGGTAGAGTTCCCTGAGGATGAGTTGAAGATCAGAACATATTGAGGACTATTCGTATGACTTGTTAGTCATAATTCTATTGGGAAAATAATATGCTTATTGTTTGAGTGTAGGCGTAGGTGAAGTGTGTTAATTAGAGATCCATCATCATGTGTTAAATACATTAGTGTAGAGTTGGATGTGTTTATAGGTATTTTTGTGGAATCAAAACATCTAAGGTGTTTGTAGCCTCCTTGCAAGGTGAAACTTTCAAAAAGGTCTAGTTATTATTACAACTCATCTAGATTGGTGTGGCAGCACCTTATGGGATTGTAGTTCCTTGATCATTTGTAGATGGTCTAAGTTAGTTGTTGTTATTATAGGATAGTAGTCCAATTTTAGGTTATAGTGGGTTTTATTCCCCAAGAAGGTTTCTCACATATGTCATGTGTTATTTGATTTATCTTGCATTATATCTCTTGCTCATTGCTATGAATGTTGTATATGCTTCATAAATGCTTATAGTAACTGCTTAAGTATTTTTAAAGATCAAAATTGATGTTTGATTATTTGGACTCACTAATTTGCCCCCCTCTTTTAGTGATTGTACCTCTAACATGGACTGGAACCATGGCTTTTGTGGTGGGAGTAAAATTTGGATTATAGGCATTGGATGGCCTATTGAAATTAGGTTGACCTTGTCCCCTCCCTTGACCATTATACTAAGGTGGAAATATATTTACTTATGGAGTGTAATAGTAAGAGTTTTGGTATTTGATGTAGGAACATCTACATATATCTTCAAGCAAGATATGGTTACGTTGGGATGATTGAATTCAAATTCAATCTATTGTATTTTCCCTCTAATATGCTGTTAATAAGGAAAAATTGTAAAAAGTAAAGATAAAAGTAAATGTTGGGGCTGTTGAGAAAAGAAAGGAGGAGTGGTTGAAAATATTTCAACCTTGGTATATTGTTGCAATTAAAAACTATGGTTGTTTTGTCTTGAGCCCAATTTGGGCATAGAGGTTAGGGAGGAGTTTAAAAGAGAGATTCTAAAGAAGAAATTGTTACAACAAATAGTAGCTCTGTCTCTCATTTGGCCAAAGATAGTAAGATATCCACATTGCAGGTCCTTAACAATATTCTTATTAGAGCTATTACAACCATAAGAGGAGAAGGTATAAAAATTAAGAAGGAAAGAGGCCACGTTTCATGCAAGAGGGGTGAAAGAAGAAGCAGCAGCAAGGATTGTAGAGGAGGATAAGAGGAATGTAGAAAAGAGAAAGGACTGAAAGTACTCCAGAATTATGTTCACAACTAGGGGCTGTTCTTGGCATGCTTGGAGATTGCAGCCGAGCCATGGTAGATGTTGGTGGTGCTGTCAAGTATTATGATGAAAGTGTCGAGTTTCTTTCCAAATTATCTATTGATGATCCAGAGGTTGTGCATGCACTTTCAGTGTCCTTAAACAAAATCAGAGATCTTAAATATTATGGTGGATATCTTTCAGTAGCAAACTCAAACTATTCTTAATCTCTAGATATTCATAGAAAGGCTATTAAAGATTACACAAAACTATCCTCACAGGTGCTCGATGTTGCAGTTTCTTTAGCCAAGGTTGTTGATGTAAACAGAGGCCTAGGTGATGAAGAAGTCGCTATTGAAGGATTTCAAGCAGCAGTAAAAAGCTTGGAACATCTTTCATTACATCCTAATAAGGATTCATCTTTAGAGAAATGGAGGCTTTTAGTTTTAGAGTTTCTTCATGGTCAGCACAAGGAAAGTCAAAATACTTCTTCCAGTGCAGCAACCTGAAATTTGCTTTCATTTAAATAAGTAATATGAAGTTGTGGATGGATGGTTCTAGGTATCTAAGTTTGGCATAACTATTGTATACATATGAATGAATCATAAGTCAAACAAGAGTAATGAGCTTCTATTCCTCATTTCAACTAAGACTCTATGAAAGCAACAAATGTGTACCATGCGGCCACAAATTTTGCAAAGTATGTATTTTGTGCTTTGAGGATTACCCTCTGTGTGGAGCAGACATTAATAAAGTGGAGCCTGATCCTGATATTCAAGCACTTGTTGATCAGTTCATTGAAGGTCATGCTAGAATCAAGAGAACAATATCTCATTCAGATGATACAGAGGATAAAAAAAATATCTACCATTAAGTTTGCAAGTTTTGAAACTCTGATTGGAAAATGTGGAAGTTTCCAGAAAGGGGCTTGCCATTCTAGAAATTCATTTTCAATTGTAAACAAGGTTTGCTACTAATATCATATGTATTAGTTCCCTATTTTTGTTTATTCATTTGCTCATAGATGGACAGAGTAATTACGATCAACTTTTGAATGAGTTGATTCACATATGGGCGCACAATTTTCTTACAAATAGTACAAGAAAGTTTAGCTCTGATTAGGCTTATAAAATTGAAAATTCACAAATTCTCAAAGTGGAGCAAGAATAGAAGATCCTTGGTTTGGACCTTCAATTTGGTCTTCTGGTGTGGATTGAATCCAAAAGATATTTCATGAGAAAATATTTTTTCAATATTATAGTTAAGCATGTTTGAAGTCTAAGGTCAGTGCATCAATTTGGTATCAGAGCTTGAAGCTCTTGGGATTTGGATTTGGCAAAAGGATCAACAGGTGAAAAGGAAGGCTTAAATCCATTGAAGCTTGACAAGAGAGAAGAGAAGCCAAGGAAAGCTTAGTGAAGAGCCAAGAGAAGCTTTAGAAGAAGAGCATAGCGAATGCTCAAGAGAAAGATCCAAAGCAAGGTAAGCTTGGATTTGTGAAATGATTGATATTTGGTTAAAGTAGTGTCATATTGCAAACCATTGACTAAGTATGAAGCTCAATAAAACCATTAAGTAGGATCAAAAGACTAAGATGCAAAAGGCCTAGGTGAGATCAAGGAGATTGTCAAAAGAGAAGTCAAGGAGAAAGGCTTCGGTGAGACAAGTGGACCTAAAGGGATCAAGAGGCCAAAGTGGAAAAGACTTGGGTGAAGATTTCAAACATGGAAGTATTGTTGAAGGCACTATAGAGCAGCAAGGTACATGAGAGTAACAAAAATAAAGCAAACATCCAAAAGAAGAAAGGTATGACTAATGTTGACTTTGATAAAGAGATTGCTAGTTTGTGGAAAGATTTAGCTAAGATTAAAAGCATGTTTGAGTTTGGGATGCAATCAAATGAGAAAGTGTGGGTATGGCCAATAAAGAAAAGGTTGAAGTGGCCTATTGATCTCCTAATGAAGAGGAGAAGAAGGCAAAATGAGATTGCCAAGAAAAGGGAAGCCCATAGAGGCAAAAGGATGAGTATGTTTCCAAGTGAGCAACAAGAAAAAGAGGCGGAGAAGAAGGTTCTCATTGAGGAGAAAAAGAGAAGAGAAGAAAGAAAAGATGAAGTGCTAGGAAGAGCACTTGAGAAGATGAGAGTGTTGGTGAAGAGAACACTCATAGGGACCTTGTGGTCTCTTGTTTTTATATCTAATGTTGTCTTTGCATGGGTAATTGCAGGTATGAGCAGCCTTATGAAGGTCAAGAGAAAGGCCTTGAAGAATGAAGAGATTTGTGCAAGAGGAGAGACCAAGTGCACAAGTGAATGTGCAGGAAAGAGAAGTGAGTTTGTTGTTGATGATAAGGAAGAAGAGATGCATTGGTTAATGCATGAGGAAGGTGTTGAAGAACCCATACAAGCAAGAGAAAAGATAGAAGATGAAGATGACTTCCATGATGCCATTGAAATCCAAGAAGAGGCAAGAAAATAGCCAAGCACAAAGGGAGAGAAAGATTACTCCATGGAACAAGCTATCAAAGAGGTAAATGAAGTGTTAAGACCTGATTTTGATTGTTATTGTGAGCATGAAAATGTTAATACACAGGTTAGAAGAGGTAAGAGGAAGATGAAGTCCTCACACAAAGCAGTTAACCATGGATATGTGATGCCTAAATGGTGAAAGAATCAAACTCCCAAGCAACAAGAAGTGTTGGTATAAGAACATGGATGCAGGATGCCTACATGGTTTGAAAAGACAAATGATAAGAAGGAGAAACAAGTATGGGTGCCTAAGAAGGCAAAGAGAGAAGATGTGAGTGTTGAGGCAACAACACCAAGAAGTCAATGGAAGAAAATTGAAGGTGATTCAAGCAACCAAGAGAATGAAGGTGAGATGGTAAATATGGAAGAGGCATTCCATGAAGATAGGATGCTTGAGAGGTATACCAAAGAGGTAAAAGGTAAACAAATTGTTTATGATGATGATGTTTTTGAATCCTTCAATGATATTTTCATGAGAAATGAAAAATGGAAAGTAGCTATGTGGACTAATATGCAGCAAGGAGAGAGTTCCAAATGGATGGATAATGAGGAAAGGGGAGAGTATGCAGCAAATAAATGTCTTAATGAAAACAAAGAACAAACAAGATGGCTTCAAAGAGAATTTGAAGAGAGTAAGGAGACACAAGGTAAGGGTGCTTCAATTGTATTTGATGAGTATATTGAAAAAGTTGGTCTGCATAAAGATAGCTCAAGAAAGGATGAGATAAGGGGTAAAGGACAAGTAATCCTTGAGAAATAAGGACCCAAGTTTGATGGAAGATGGTGAGATAGATGAGATCTTACTAAAGAAAGAGTTGAAAATGTTGGAGGAGTTGTTTGGTCATTCAAGAAAGATGAATGAAGGTACAAGCCATGGTGAAGACACCATTGGGAAGAGTGAAACAAGACAAGAACAAAAGAGTGGAGGCAGCCAAGAGGCTTCATGGCCTAAAGATTTTGATTCTAAGGTGGCTTTGAATGTTTTGTATGCAGGTATGAAGGTTGTTAAAGTGACTGACAGACATGAGTCATTGGAGAAGCTCATGAAACAAGAAGAACAAAAAGAAGATCTAGAAGACATGTATGAAGATGAAGAAGCATGGAAGCGAGAGATGGCAGCTGAGAAAGAGATGAGGAGAAGAACATACCAGAAAAGGAAGAAAAGCAAGAAGATGAAAGACAAAAACAATCAAAGACAAACACAAGCATTGGTATTGGCAACAAGACCTTGGGACCTAGGGATAGAGTGAAGACTAAAACATTGAGGAGATATCTATTCCTAGAGGGAGATTATGATGCAAGAGCATCTACATATATCTTTGGGCAAGATATGGTTATTTTGGGATGATTGAATTCAAATTCAATCTATTGTATTTTCCCTCTAACATGCTGTTAATAAGGAATAATTGTAAAAATTAAAGATAAAAAGTAAATGTTGGGGCTGTTGAGAAAAGAAAGGAGTGGTTGAAAGTATTTCAACCTTGGTATGTTGTTGCAATTAAAAATTGTGGTTGTTTTGTCTTGAGCCCAAGTTGGGAATAGAGGTTAGGGAGGAGTTTAAAAGAGAGATTCTAAAGAAGAAACTATTGCAACAAATAGTAGCTCTGTCTCTCATTTGGCCAAAGATAGTAAGATATCCATGTTGTAGGTCCTTATCAATATTCTTATTAGAGATATTGCAACCATAAGAGGAGAAGGTAGAAAAATTAAGAAGGAAAGAGGCCATGTTTCATGCAAGAGGGGTGAAAGAAGAAGCAACAACAAGGATTGTAGAGGAGGATAAGAGGAATGTAGAAAAGAGAAAGGACTGAAAGTACTCTAGAATTATGTTCACAACTAGGGGTTGTTCTCAGCATGCTTGGAGATTACGGCCGAACCATGGCAGATTTCAGTGGTGCTGTCAAGTATTATGATGAAAGTGTCGAGTTTCTTTCCAAATTATCTATTGATGATCTAGAGGTCGTGCACGCACTTTTAGTGTCCTTAAAAAAAATTAGAGATCTTAAATATTATGCTGGAGATCTTTCAGCAGCATAATCAAACTATTCTCGATCTCTGGATATTCATAGAAAGCCTATTAAAGATTACACAAAACTATCCTCACAGGTGCTCGATGTTACAGTTTCTTTAGCCAAGGTTGTTGATGTAAATAGAGGCCTAGGTGATGAAGAAGTTGCTATTAAAGGATTTCAAGCAGCAGTGAAAAGCTTGGAACATCTTTCATTACATCCTAATAAGGATTCATCTTTAGAGAAATGGAGGCTTTCAGTTTTATAGTTTCTTCATGGTCAGCGCAAGGAAAGTCAAAATACTTCTTCCAATGCAGCAACCTAAAATTTGCTTTCATTTAAATAAGCAATATGAAGTTGTGGATGGATGGTTCTAGGTATCTAAGTTTGGCATAACTACTGTATACATATGGATGAATCATAAGTCAAACCAGAGGAACAAGCTTTTGTTCCTCATTTCAAATAAGACTATATGAAAGTAGCAAATGTGTACCATGTGGCCACAAATTTTGCAAAGTATGCATTTTGCGCTTTGAGGATTGCCCTCTGTGTGGAGCAGACATTAATAAAGTGAAGCATGATCCTGATATTCAAGCACTTATTGATCAGTTCATTGAAGGTCATGCTAGAATCAAGAGAATAGTATCTCATTCAGATGATATAGAGGATAAAAAAAATATCTGCCATTAAGTTTGCAAGTTTTGAAACTCTGATTGGAAAATGTGGAAGTTTCCAGAAAGGGGCCTACCATTCCTGAAATTCATTTTCTATTGTAAACAAGGTTTGTTTATTCATTTGCTCATAGATGGATAAAGTAATTATGATCAACTTTTGAATGAGCTGATTCACATATGGGCACACAATTTTCTTACAAATAGTCTGATTAGGCTTATAAAATTGAAAATTCACAAATTCTTAAAGTGGAGCAAGAATAGAAGATCCTCGGTTTGGACCTTCAATTTGGTCTTTTGGTGTGGATTAAATCTAGAAGATATTTCATGAGAAAATATTTTGTCAATATTATAGTTAAGCCTGTTTGAAGTCTAAGGTCAGTGCATCAGTAATCTCTAGCATGTTGATTTATTTTTCTAATTGAATCTTATAAAGACTTACATAGTATTTCAAAATTAATGACATCATCTGGTTTCTTTAAAGTAGCTTCAGACTTATTATTTGAATTTGGAATTGGTGTAAGGCTTGGAGGAATAGTAGACATGTTAGGAAATATAGACATTAATACTTTTAGAGGGATTTTACCAGCTTGGGTCATACCATTCTAAGCTCTAATAGCTATATCATAGGTTTAAGGTACCCTCCTATGGAATATAACATAACAACTATATCAATCCTAATAACTCTGAGATAGGTTGGGATAAAAAAACTTACAAGGGGTATCATGGAAGGTGTTATCCTATTCCATGTCATTTGGAACCTCTCATTGAAATCATGCATGAATTCAGTAGGCCCTCTTTCAATGACATTCAACTAATGTATTAGTGATGCATGATCACTCTTTTCCTCAAATCTTTGAGTCAACAACTCCCCAAATTCATCCCATGTAGTAATACATCCTCTTGGTAAGGTTCTATACCAATCAAGATATTTTCCCCTGAGAGACAAGGAAAATAATTTGATTGATATGTTGATTTGTGTGGTATTATGGAAATTATATAATTTATATATGTCTCTAATATGTTCACTTGGGGTGATATGACCTTCCCCATTGAAAGTGGGAACACACTTAGTGGCATTGGGAGGGATATCATCATATGCATCAATGTTTATGGGATTTTTAGTATTAAAAGCTTGGAATGCATGTTGGCCAATCATTTTAACTTTAAATTCTTCTTCACTCTCTTTCTCTTCTTGATTTTCAAAACCTTTATACTCTTCAAGTTCTTCTTTAGGATTCTCAAGTGTCAAGAAAGGATTAGGTTAGTGAACTCTAAGAGGAAGTTTCAGATGATGGAATGAATTTGTAGGTTGATTATCTATACTATAATATAATATAGTAAAGACCATGAAGCATGAAAATAATGGAAACTTGGTCTAAAACCACATATTACCTTCAATTAAGTCTCAAAATGTTAAGTGAGGAACACATATGTGGTTGGTATCTTATCATAGCCAACATTCACCTTAAAAAGAAGTGTTTAGGACAATAGTCCAACCAATCATGATAGAACTATTGTCACTCAATTTTTCACCCTTGGAGAGTTAGTTTAATATTAATATAATTGAGTATAACATGGATTTCCCCTAGACTTGTGTGTTGTCTATAACAAGGGTAAACATCTAGATTGAAGGACTATCTCCATTGATATGTTTATTGAAGCTCATCACCTATATTACTAGCTTGTTTGAGATTAAAAGAGATAGAGAGAACATGAATGAACCCTAATATAATTATGTGAGGAACCATTTTAATCTCCATAAGACCACCATGTACTTTCACTATGGAAGATGACTCACACAATTGACTTCAACATCAAAGATTTCTCTAACATAAGTATTTCAAACATGAAGGTGATATGCAATATACTTCTCAAGATAGATGAAAAAGAGGTCTAATTGAATATAATATTACCCTTACTTATACTTATAAACATACAAAAACACTAAATAAACTTCATGTGACCTATTATAGAACATACTACTTGCGCAAAACATGAAAGAGTGAGGTGAACACAAGGATAAATGATTATCACTTATCATTCAACTATACACTACTTCACACACTTAGACATGAATTTTAGAACTAAAAACCATATTTAAATATTTTATTTAAAGTCAAAAATTAGTATTTAAACTATCATGGATTTTCCATACTAGATGTGGTTGCTTATATAGAGAAGTGTAAAGAGCGAGAGGGGTATAATATAAGAGGATTGATAAGTGTCCATGTGAGTTAAAAAAATAAAAGGGAGTTATGTGACATTTAAAATTACCTATAATTCCATGTATCTCACTCTTAAATAATTTGTGACCTTTAAAGTGGAGTAGGGGTTACAAATTGATTTGACACCTTGACTAGCTTCTTGAAAACTACCCTTCTTTACATGAAAGGAGTGAAGATTTGACTTTAAAATAATGTATTAATAATAAATATATATTATAAAACTCATTTTATATATTCCATTCCTAAATAAACTCCTTTAATGTGAAATTCCATCATTCATGTGCATAGGTGTCTTAAAAGTCTTCATTTCCCATGCCTAGCTTGGTCCAAGAGGCCTAAAACTTAAGGTCATATTATTAAATTAATAATACATCCATGAATGTTATTTAACTATTTTATTAGGCCTAAAAAAACAATTTTGGTTCTTATAATAACTCCCAAGAACTCATTTTGCTCATTAAGCCTTCATTAGGCATATTTTCCTTGTAGCCTTAAAAACTTGTAAACCTCCTTTGTAGGGAGTTTTAAAAATATTAATGAAAATATTATGGAATATTATAGGAACCATTATTTCTTTACATCTCCATGTCAAATTTAATCTTCTGAATTGGAGTGTAAGTCCATCTTTTTTACCTTTCTCTCTCTTAAATTAGGCCTTAATTAGGCCTCCTTGCCTAAAACCTAATTTCTTGATCCAGACTTATATAACACTTGTAAAATCACCTAAAATCATGTGATTAAATTTAAATAGGACATCACCAACCTTCATGTAAATTTTGGGGTCCTAATACTCTATGGAAGTATGCAAACCATGAAATCACCTTACCACCTAGTCTTAATTTGAGACTGTTTGGGACTCCCTTAGGAAATGAGCCTAGTTTGACAACCTAAGTAATATAATATTTAAATATTTTTAATTTAATATTTACTACACATCAAAAATTACCTCATATAATTATTTTTAAGTTACCCCTTGCTCAGAACACCTACAAAACACTAAATAGAATGCAAAACAAGGCAATTATGGTAGTCTATACAAATGAAGCCAACATCAAATTATATGAGTATAACCTCCTTGGAGTCATAAAAAAATAAAATGTGTTTTAAGATAAAACTATGGTATTATATATTAATTTTATGTCCATTTTCCTTAATGGGTCATCATTAGGGTTTTAAAAGGGTATAAGACCTATTTGGGGTCTTAACGATTATTCATAAAAAATAGATCATCAATTGACCTCCTTACACTTGGAATACCTTATTTACTAACCTCCTAACCTATCCCAAATATCTCATATTCCCATCCAAATTGTGTGATATGGGGTGAGTGTGTAAAGTTACTTGTTGGGTGGTATGTTTAGCTCTCTTTAGACTCGATAGAGGTCTGATCTGAGTATTGGGTCTCAAAACTAATTGTCATTACTAGGATATGTTAAAAAAATATAAAATAACCCTCCGCATTATTATACATGATATGGTAATTATTTTTACCCCTTTATATGCATTTGGTGCACTAGTCATGAAACCTAAGGTTCTAGGCATGTTACCTTATTTCTAGCCCTTATGGGCATATAGGTTGAAAATTGAGGATTATTGTCACTTGAGAGTGTTTTTAGAAATTTTCCATGAATTTTAATTACCATGAGGTACCTCCATTTTTTTTTCATACTTTTTTGTGCTTTGAGTTGAAACAAACCCCTTGGTCTCAAGACTGCCCCTTGCCAATGGAGTGGGCAAGGTCTAATATAAAATAATGGGTATATCCATTTATTGTGTGTCTTTAAAATGAAAATGTATAATTTTTCCACTCATGAAAACCATATTTACCAAATATAAAAGTGTGTCTATGCCTATGGTGATCTCAAAGCTCCAATCTCCCTTGTGACTAGTTATAGTCTGCTTGTGAGTATAAGGTTTTGATTGACTATGTATGGAGTCATGAAACATAGACTTGACTATCCTTATGACTTATTTCCTTTGGTATAAAAACCTTATGACACTTTCTAAATATCATAATATGGATAAAATCCCTTCATATCATGTTTTTTTTCTAACTTAGGCTTAGGTTCAGTCTGTCCTTATGTAACATATAAATGTCTCCTTAGGGTCACTTAATTATGTTTTGGTTTATGACCTCACCACTCACATAAATAAATTTAAAAATGGTTTATGAACTTGGTTGGAGTTATAATTTAGTTTAAATCATCACTCAAACATTACAAATCATCTCTTCATCTTGAAATTGGACTAGTCTTTTAAATAGGCATGTAGGTGGTCTTTTAGAGTATTGATTATATATAAGAGCCTTAAAGAATGATTTATTTGTTACCATTATGTTTGAAGATATATACATCAATACGAACTCATTCCAATATCTACAAGGTTTATTTTTTAATCTCATGGTACTTTTAACCTCATTATCACTTGTTCCTTTTATACACATACCTCTACATGGTCTCTTAGGATGATGACTGCATCTAGGTCTAGAAATTAAACTCTTTTCTATTTCCATGATGTTTTTAAGGGTCCAAAATAAATGATTATTCATTTTCACTATATAACAAGGTCTTATATTTACTTCTTACATTTTAAAGCTAATTCTTACTTTCTCTCATATACAATTTGGACACAATCTTGTAGATGCTTATTTGACTATGTAATTAGTTTATTTGACCCTCATTAGCTTTTCAAGTGGCATGTAACTGTTAAGTATTATTTGATGAGTTATGTCACATGTACTCATATGCCTTGAAGTTAGGATATCCTATTTGGATTGATTTTTTGTTGGTTTGATGTGACTGATCCATAATGATGACCTAAGGCTTAGGGCCTTTAGGTCTCTAATTGACTTTATAGGATACAAAGAGCCTCTTATTTCTCTTAAAATTTTCAAAATTATCAAACCACGACACTTCCATTATCATTACTCCAATGGTATAAATATCTTATGTAAAAAATAATGTTGCACTTTTAACTTTCCCTTAACTAATCTAAATGGACTATATATAGGTAGTACACAGACACACACACACACACACACACACACACACACACACACACACACACACACACACACACACACACACACACACACACATGTTTTATGTGTTGAAAATTGGATCATAGAGTCAATTTAAATCTTATAATGATGTAAGGCAATAAATATGATGTGATTATATGAATATATGTATTATATCCTTCCATGAGTAATGAACATCTTCAAACTACTCCTACAGTCTGTATAGGCCTATATATGAAAGAAACACTTGATCTCTCATTGGAAGGTGTGTTTGGGATATTATCTTGATCTTCTCATGATTTCAATAGTAAAATATAATCTTCAAAATCTCACACTATGATATATTATTGGTTCCTGAGCCAAAATGGTAATCAAACCTATAGTAATGGACTATTCAAACCTTGACAATGTTTTTAAATAGTTAACACTTGAAGATTATGAATAAGAAACACATGTAAAACAAAATCACATAAACTACATGAAATTTAGGTATATTTAATGAGTGATAAATCCATAGAAGCATCTAAGAGTGATCACCATAAAGACAAAATAGAAACTTGCAATAGGATCCACTAGAACAACTTGTACACTAAGACATTCTTCCTTCAAGTGAAGGAACTTCATGGAGATTATTTGGATAATGAAACCACCATGAAATGGAGATATATGACCTATAAAATCCACCCTCAAAACCATTCCTCTCCATTTATTTATGAAGTGAAGAAATAGGTCCAAGAATAGACCCCTCTCAAATGGATAGGTCATAATAACTTGTTTTCACTCTTAGCAATTATTCATAAATAAGAGTCCATAAATATTCAAAAAAATGCCAGGAATTTAAATATTACTATGACCCATAACAATGGCCAAAGTTTCAAATCCTAACCCTCTCTCTCTCTTGGACATACCATTGAGTTTAAATTTGCCATCTTGAGCTTGTGAAGGTGGTGATGGAGGAGAAAAGGTGTTTAGAGTGTCAGTTCAAATTTAAACTTTGTCCAAAGATGGAAATTAATTTAGGGATCCCAAGGGACACTTAAAAACTATTTAAAACTTAAAATTGATCTTGCAAGAACATACAAGTGCTTGTAAAGTGTCTTTTTACCAAGTTTATATGTTAAACTATAGATGTTATAAAACCCCGACTGTCCCTAAATATTATCTAACCAATATCTGACATCATGGATGTTTTTAATATTCTTTAAAAATTCTATTCTTGGAATGGTACATCCTACTCTTCCAAATGGGCCAAAAGGTGGCCAAAATGTGATTTTTTGCATATAAGATTCAAATAAAAAGTTAACTCATGATATTATGATTTCAATGAAATCCAAATAAACTTTTATAATTAATTTAGACCAAATTAAACCTTTGAAAATGTTTGACTCTTTCAATACCTTGTAATTGACCCATAGGACTATACAAGTGAACATAAGACCAAAACTTGGATAATGTTAGATAAGGATAAATATGACCATATGGAACCATTTAAGACCACATGAAACCATGAAAAGACCAATTTAAAAATAATATGAGGTCTCAATCTATAAGGGTGACCAATTTTGACTTGGGGTCAAAATTTTGTCAACAATATGGACATGCCCCTTATTTGTGGTCTCCTTAGACCCATATTTGCATGACATTAAGTTATCTTATGTGTGGGCTTTATAAATTTTGATATTGTAACTTCTATACATTATCATGATCCATACCTTGCATCTTAGGTCTTATTATGTTTGGATACTACAAGCTTAATTGATTCATATACTTAGATATGATACCACTATATGCTTGTTTACTACATGGTTTATATATATATATATATATATATATATATGATGCCATTATATGCTTGTTTACTACATGGTTGATATATACATATATGTAACATACTTGTCTTATCCTTTTGAGATAAGGTGACTATCATGTTCCATTCCTCTCACCTCAAAATGGGGGCATATTAGTGGAGGAATGTCATAGAGGCATCAGTCCACACACATATAGTAGGCAGAATTGGTATAATTTGATATAGTTTACATGATTTATATATACACTTGTGACATAATTTTAGACATTTGGCACTAATTTTCACATATTTGGGATATGTTTTTCATATTTATTGCATATATCCTTTATAGTTTACAGATTAGAGGTTACATTTTTATAGATACTTCAAATCAAGACACATTATAGGTGCATATGCCATGTAATGCAGCTATTACATATATATTAATAAAATTATACCAATATTCATGCACTAACCTTACCAAGATACAATGATTGATCTTTTATCTATTGCAATAGTTATCTCCCTTGAGTATTGTGATCAAGATTCAACACACTTGATGTCCTTGGCACTACCCCATTTTTTTAGTTTGAGATGGTTACACCATTTTACCTTGGAGAGATTTTCTAGATTGGCTAGATTATGTTTACACTTGAGTTGTGTGATTGAGACTTAGTGATCTCGATGGCCTTGGGAAAACTCACCCTTACACTAGATTGGTGGCATGATCACCCTCCAATTATCATCTTCACACCTCCATGGTTCATATTTGAACCTCTCTCTAATGCTTTAGCAAGGAAGCATCTTTACAAAAGCAAACTATCAAGAAGAAACATGATTGTATTGACACAAATGTGTACTTTTTCCTTTCTCTCTTTTTGTTAAGGAATTTTAATTATTCATTTTTATATTATATACACTAATTACGCCTATAACATGTTCTTAGTTATAGGTAATACACATACAACAAACTCAAATAGGGATAAAGTTAAATCAAGGTGTGTTGTACACACCATGGTATGCATTTGTTTCCTTTAACCTAATAATTTCATCCTTATGTATTACTAGATTCAAGGGGAGTCAAATGTTGATCTTAAATTTGTATTTTTCATGATAAACTAGTCTTTAACACTTATAAAATATCACTCTAGGCTCAATCCTTTAGTCCATGACATTCATATTACTGAAAGGCTCACATTCACCATCTCATTGTGCCTAAATACTTATATTTTAGTCTGATCTTGATATTCTAATTTATTAGATTACCAATTGCCCGCAATATATATATATATATATATATATATATATATATATATATATATATATATATATATATATATATATATATATATATATATATATCACTACTATTTATAGATCTTTAGCAATTTTATATCATCCATGACACTACTTTCCAAATCAGAACACTAGCATTGACACCAGTGTCCCAAGTTTGATGCTAATTTCAGCACCCTAAAAACACTCAAATTCTCAAATCCTTCAATGTTTATGGGTTAAATTATTTGTTTTAATTAACCTTCCCATGATATGTGTGTTAGCTTATTACATTTTTGTATTGTTGAAAGTATAACTAGAAGTAACAAGTTTTTCCACCTTGACTCAAATGACTCATGATTCAAGATAAGTGTCCATTTGAAATTCTCATGAGCTTAAGGTTAAGTTAGGTAAAAAAATTCATGGATTTTAAAAACTATAAAAACATAAAAATACTTTTTATTCTTACTTAAAGAGGTGATATGATTGAATTATTCTCTTTAAATTTATATTTGGGGATCTTCTTCTCTAGATCATACTTTTACTTAACTCTAGTTATAGAGTATAAAATAAATAAGGGATACGCAACATTCACCAACCTTCAATACATAATTTTTGCATCTATATTTATTGATATTTTTTAAGCTTGTCTTTAATCCATATGATTTAATAATCCTAAAGTCTCACTCTCTTCAAAACTTCAAAGCTACTCAAATAAGTATCTTCATTTAAGTGATAAGTTCATTTAATCCCAAGGTTACACTATACTTCAATTACATTGGAACCTAATGATCCCTCTTTCTTAGTTTATTTTTTTCTCCCATCATATTTGCACTAATCTAGGCCATCATATGCCATGGAAAATTATATTTATAAGATATGCTCTTTAAATCCTAAGATCAACGAATTTTTTTTATATTCTCTCTTATTATATAAATATATAAATTAATCAAATTGATTTAATAGTTATATTATTTAAGATCATATGAATTTACTTGAGAAAAATAAATACATTTCTTATTAATACATAAGATAAACATTTGCAATAGTTCACATTTAACTGTTTCAACATAATTTGGAAAATTAAGAAATTAATTACCTAAATGTGACAAATTGTTGTTTTAAATTAGATTTCTATAGATATGAAATAAATGACACAAACTAATTTAAAACATACTAAATATTGAAATATATTGTAGACAATATTTTATGATTATATATCACCTCAGTCTTGTATACTTGGCAAACTCAGACCTTGGTTATTCATCTCAGTTATTTACCTTTCACACTTTTGTAAATCTTACATCTACTTTATCCTTGTGCCCCTTGGCCTATATATCTTAGTCTAAATAGTATTATATTGATGACCTAGCTCTTTTATCTTTCCCATAATTCTTAAAATTTACTTATCTTATATCTCCACAAGTTTTGAACCTATACCTATTCTCCTACTCCCTAGACACTAACATCTGAGTCATAAATTAGCATTAACATTATTTTCCTATTCCAACACAAGTTTCTATTGCCCTAAATTCATTCAATTTATAAATGAAACATATCCTAATGGTTAGCCTAAGTGATTTAATATGAGTTATTACTATAAATGGATTTATATAAATACAATATCAACCCTCATTCATTCCTCACCTAGAAAAATACCAAAAATACCAAGGCACTTATTAAAATCACTTTATCAAGTATCAAATTGAACAAAACACTCCTATTTCCATACCAGTCATAGCGAATGCACATATAAAGGTATAAAATACAAAAGGAACATCCCAAGATATTGATTTTCCATGTTACAAGTTATGTCACTAGTGTACTTAATTTTAACATATAGTATGATTCACACACAAGCCAACACATAGGGGAGAAGTACATTAGCCTAAGGCCCTCTTCAAAGTATTGGATTTTTAGGAAATGTCATTTAACAACAAGGTCATTGGGTTCATTTCGACACCATGTGCCCACTAATCCATTTCTACCTAAGGTCACATTGAAGATAGAAATATAGGTTTTACCATTTCATAAGGATTAAGTATTCATAAATAAAATATAAATGTAATAGAGTAAAGGTGAAGCAAACCTAGAAGCATCCAGGTGGTCACATCCTATTTCAATAGATATTTCATACAAGACATTATCATTGAACCCAAATAGTAATGTTGATGTAACTATCCCAAGCTGATGTGACATTTTGGAGTGCCAGAAACATCAAAACCAAAATTTGATGACTACTCTAGAATCTCCTTCCTACTTGATTTCAACCTATTATAGATCAAGAACTATATTAACATCAAAATAATATAATTACATCAATTTTTTATCATTTATATACCTATCATAGTTGAACTTTACATATTTAGACTATCTTAGCATAATAAATTTAGTGTATACTTATATCTGAGTTTAGTATCTAATTAGCATGATATAGATCTGATTATCACCCTTGTCCCCTTTAATAAATCTAGATAACACCAATCTAGGTTCTATTTTAAGGTTAAACAATTGGTGAACCTGATATTTGAACATCAAACTCTACATTATCATGTTTGAAATTGCATATGTACTTACACATGCCTATTATCCATGATTATATCTTACATAGGGTACTTGATATGCTATACACTTGACATACTTTTCCTGACACATTGGATCTATGGTCTACTATGACATGTTTATATTGGTTTATTATGCTTTAATTTATGTACTTCTTTGAGTGTCTTATATTCTTTTTTTTAATCATTTGAATATACTCTTTTGCTTGTAGCCTTTGTGCCTATGTATGCTTTCATTGACATTTGTATATGTCATTATTTTTTGTATGGAAATTTGAATATGTCATTCTTATTTTTATGGATATTTGAATAAGTCATGTCTCTTTGATTGTGTGGCATTTAACCATGCCCCTTGTTTGTGGTTTCCTTAGAAGATTGACTTTTAACTTAATTTTGAGTACTCTTGTGTGTGTACTTATTTTATTATTGAGCTTATATTGTTACTCTCTATATTTTGACATGATATTTATCATGAATTTTAGGCCTACATGTGACTACATTGGTTCTATCCACTTTAATGCTATATCTACCTGACATGTTCTTTCTATACTCTACATGGTTACAATCACAAAGTATACAATTATCTTATCATTTTAAGGTGAGGTAGCTATTAGTTCCTATATTTACCTCACCTCAAGGTGGGGGGTGGGTCATGTCATAGAGACATGTTCTCCACACTTGGCATAGTTTTAGATTTAGTGGGGGCATGTCATATGGGCATGTCTTCCACATATTTATAGTTCTCAAATTTAGTGGGGGAATGATCTATAAACATGTTATCCACACTCATTCAGTATATGGTAATTATATCACTTTTTAGATTCAGTGGGGGCATGTCATATGAAAATGGATTCCACATAATCACAATTTTTAGGTTTAGTGGGGGCATGCTTTGGAAGCATGTTCTCCATACCTATTCAATATTCAACATCTTCAATTTATAATGGGGTCATATTTTGGAAATATGTCCTACACATTGGTAATTATATAAATTTTCATATTTATCCATATATAGTGGGGGAATGCTTTGTAATCATTTTCTCCACACTTACTCAGTTATTTGAATTGGCCAAATAACACAGTTATATGATTCAAATTCACATTTGTGAAAAAATTATATACATTGGTATTGTTTTTATACATAATTTTAGTATGATACATATCTAAGGTGAATATACTATGCAACATGTTCCTAATGTTGAAAAAATCAAAATCAGTTACAAATTCAAAAAATATTTTATGGAATGTTATCATATCACAAAAAAAGATTGTACTGATATCCTGAAAACTTTTACAGACTTTTTTGAGCCAATATATTGTAGTAGTTGGTTCACTTTATGGTATGGTTATGGTGATAAAATTTCTCAATCTTTCCAAGTTTTTAATTTTTACTTGATCATCTAGCCTCACCATGTTATAAGTATCATTGGGTTGCAAAATTGAGTTAATCTAAACTATTAGGTGGTAACTCACTTATGAGTCAAAGTTAGGGGCATGTGCCTTCTAATATCTATCTCTATCTCTATCTATTTATCTCCTTGGAATATATATATTTGCACATTAAATTTGTATCTATATTTATCTTAATCTCATATTTCAAAGGCTTACAATGATACAACTTTTTCAAGACAACTTGCCAATAGGAAAGGCGAATACATCAGCACACATGTGTACTCCTAAACCCATCTCTTTAAATTTAAATCTATTTAAAGTACTTTAAAACTAGATTATATGCATTAATTTTATACTATAACATGTTCTTGGTTAATGGTTAGTCACTAGCAAATCATTCAAATTTTACACATGTAAAGACAAGGTGTGCATACACACCTAGGTAGGTATTCCTTTCCTTTAAACTAGTAATTTCATTACTAGATTAGAAGGAGGAAATCTAGATGATATTTTGTGATTATATATCACCTTAGTCTTGTACACTTATAAAACTTAGACCTTGGTTTTTCCTCTTAGTTATTTACCTTTCCTACTTCTACAAGTCTTGTATATGCTCTATCCTTGTGCCCCTCATCCTATATCTCTTAGTCTAACTAATATTATATTGATGACCCATGTATTCTATCTTTCCTAGAATGCTTGAAATGTACTTATCTTCCATATCTATAAATTTTTAACATATACTCATTATCCTACTCCCTAAACACTCATGTTTGGGTCAGATAGTAATATTAATTCTACTATCCTACCTTGATGTAAATGTCCAGTGCCATAAAGTCACCCAATTTGAAAATGAAATGTATCCAAATGGTTGGCCTAAGTTCTTTAATGTGATTTATTACTCTAAATGGATTGATATACATACAATATCAACCCTCATTTATTCCTCACCTATAAAATACTAAAGAGACCAAGGCATTTATCAAAATCACTATATCCAACATTTAATTGACCAAAGCATTCATATTTCCATACTGGTCATAGGGACTACATATTTATAGGTCTAAATTATGAAATTAGTCTAAGAGCTCAATTTTCCATGTTAAAAGCTAGGTCATTATTATACTTTTCACATATTGTATGATTCACACACAAGCTAACACATAGGGGAAAACTACATTAGTCTAAGGCCTTCTTTAGAGTGTTGGTTATGTCGGTAGTTGTTGAGATCAACATACCCCATTTATGAAAATTAAGGACCCTTGTCTAAACTTTAAAATTTATCACTAAAAACTTGACATGTTTTGCATATTTTTTAAATTTGAAAATCATCCACACCTTATAAGGGTGGCTTATCTATTCATTGTTCTAATTTAACCTTGCCTAATTTTGCTGATAATGGATCTTCATGTTTCAATTTCAGGTTTCATGGGACCCTCATATCTTGGACCACACTTGGAGTTTGTAGATTAATCTTATTTAGGCTTTTACTAGCCTTTGGTTTGTAAGAACTCAAATTTGAATTCATTTTCTAAATAACTCCTTTAGAAAACCCTAGCTCAGACACTTGGTTCAAATCCAATTTGGTAGGAGCAAATTTGATAGGATTGTTTAAAAAAAAATGCTTTAGAATTACACCTAAACTTTATACCAAAGCTTGGTCATGTTTTTCAATATGACCAAACCTTGGTCTAAAATTATAAACTTGGTACTTTTATATCTTTTTTCCCTTTATATTAAAGAAAATAAGGTCTAACATTTTATTTGTAGGGACCTTTTACTTTCCTAGCTTGGCCTCACTCTATGTTTCATGGTCTATTTCGATACTTAGCCTAAAATCTTAGTCATAAGGCCCCATTTGTGGTTTAAAAAATAAATAAGACATCATCCCTTATACTTTATCTTAAGTCTTTAATTTATATCATGTTCTAACCTAAGTGCCTTGTTTCTTTGTAGGATCGATAATTCATGCTTCCTTAGGTGGTATTGATCAGATAGAGTGAATTAGACCCAAGATTTTATGGGATAAGCTAAGATCAAGCTTAAATTTGATTCTCTTTCACCTATAATTTGACATATATGAGGTTATCATTGATTCTCATGAGACTATCAAAATTTACCTCAATAGCCAATTACACCCAAGATCAATGACTCATAGTTAGTCAGAGTGAGTTAATCAGATAAAGCATAATCAACATGGACTATTCAATAAAAAATCCTAAGGCCCATAGGTTTGACATCTCTATATGATTGATAGGGTGAAAATATAGAAGGATTATAAGGATGCCATGTGGCATGTTTATAGATGCCCAATCTAGACAAAGACCAATAGTATGCAAGTCCCAAAATCATGATCAATGACATGCATTGAGTTATATACAAAGTTCTTACGGTGTGAGACAAAAAATAATAATAAAAGTACAATGGCTATTTCCTTATAATCACTAATTAAAATTCCATGAAAATTTTGACATAGATTCCACACAAGCATAAAGTGACAAAGTCAAAGATTTCACGAGCATGAAAATGTAAAGGTATAAAGGCAGGGGTCTAAATCAAATCTACACCATAAATCCACCTATGCTTGAGTGACCATCACCAATAAAGCTATATATAAAATCCATATCCTTCATAAAAGTCCCTAATTAAAGTCCAAATTGATCAGAATCAAGCTAGAGAGATCCTTATTACCATCTATATGAGTTTGAACTAATCCAAAGATAGTTTAAAAGATGCTAGTGAAATTTTTTGTAGAACTCATAGTCATTATGGCTCAAATACAGTAGTAAAGGAAGGAAATAAAATTGTACTTGACCTTAGGCATATAAGGAAGAGTATTTAAGAATAAAATATTTGATGATGCATCATTAAACACTAGGGATAACAACTGGTCTAATATTTTCTAGACTATTAAGGAGATGCAGGCCATCACAAAGGAAGAGTAGAAGATTTAAATAACTAAATAGAGGTATAATGACTTTGTTTCCATTAAAATGACTCACCTTCACTTCATGATGTAAAAACCTAAGGTATTACATTGTATTGATGTCATTATTCCCATTTCAAAGATTACAAAACTGATCAGGACATGATAGTGCACAAACATAGTTTCAAAAAGGTAGCATATATCTCCCCTCTTACATTTGAAAATTATTACAAGATACATAAGCCTCAGGTATATTTTATCACAATTAGAGAATGGGAAAGCAAAAATGACATGAAATCCATCCTTACCACATGGCTTCACTTAGGAACCTATGTACTCATAGACCTCACTGGTAATATCCCAATGTCCCAATTTAGGGAGGGGATTAGAATGATCATGAAACTACTAAATAGACTATCTAGGCCCTCCTCCACCACGTATGTCAAAAAATCCTAGGTGTCTTATGTATATTTCATGGTAGAAAAGGGACACACTCACCTAATAGGAGAGATGATCAATATTTACTTGAAACAACAATTCTTAGCCATAAAGAAGAGAACCAACAATGACTTATTTATGATGGCATATATTTTATATGCTTTACTATCCACCACCACATTCCCTAACATGAAGAAATGGTCACCAGAAGATAGATGAATTATTTCCCATCACTATTCCAAATTGCATATATTCAAGTATAGACACAACATATAATTCATTTGTGATTGTGTATATCCAACTTTAGTAGAATCCATCATAGGGATCCCTATGGGTAGGGTCAAACCTATAATCAAGAAGTATGTGGAGCTAATTGGGGACATATTCTTATACCTAGAATATAATATAATTAGAATAAAAAGGACCTTTAATCATCCACTCAAATTACCAGTCCATGTGCCTACTAAATTGGTAGAGTAAGAAATAACATATAAATTATTCCATGGTATAGATGGAGTATGCAAGAGCTAAAGGAAGGGACTCATCTACCCTTTTATTTTAGCCATTAGTAGGACTATATTAAAGAATTGGGATCAAGTAGACATCATCCCTAGACACAAAGACTCCTTCAACTTACAATTGGATGAATTATGATAATGGGAACCTCATGATAGGGTTATGAAGCATTTGAAATCAAAAATAATAAACTAATCCTATGAACACTAGGTTGGTGTTCACGATATAATGTATATCAAAGCCTCTAGTTTCACAGAAGTATTGGCCAAGTTGAAAAAGCATAATATCATGCTTTAGGCTAGGTTAGCTAGAGATGAGAAACCACCTAGAGAGATATGGTAGATGAGACCCTAGTAGTACCACTTGTTACCTGGACCCTCTTCCAGGCCCCCTCCATAACAACCAGTATAACAATAAAGGCTTGAGAAAGAGATATTGGAGGAAATACCTAGTGATGGGACATCATCTTCAGATCAACCTAATAAACTAGAGTCCCCTATTGAGTATATTAACATGATTGCATTGGATCCTAATGAGACAATAGAAGATGCACTCAAAGTACTTGCTAATTCCTATGGATCAGATGAAGAAGAGGGACAATTAAAAGAACCTTAGGCCAAATCCAAAGAATCAAAATAGAAAAAGGGGAAAGATATAGCTTTGGACCTAGTTCCAGTTACACCCCTACAAAAGAGGAAAGTTGAGTTAGCATTGGTCCCAGTTGGAAAGAAGAAAATAAAGTTAACCTTCACTCATCCATTGAGTGAAGTTAACTTATTCAATGATGAAAACCATATTCATGGGCTAGTCATCCCTGAATGGTTCTTATATGGGGAAATGAAAAAGATTCAAACCCTACAACATTCATGGACATGACCAAAGTAGTCAACATTACTATCCATGATGAGTTCAAGCCATGGATAGTTACTCTAATCAAGGAGGAGAAAGAAAGAAAGATGATAGATCTTATGAATTCAAGTAGCACACAAATAGAGACTCTTGAACCTCTAAATATGACATAATCATCAGTTAGTGTGAAATTTAACCTAGAGACTACAAGACTAGAAAAAGTGGCAACAAAGAAAGTCATGGTTAGGGCTAAAGAGCTCACCTTTTAGATAGTTGAACCATTTATTGGATTGATTCCAATAAGAGGTTAGGGACTCAATGAATATCTAATCCATGAAGAAGATATAGTTAGATTAGTTGATGCTCATTTAGCTCAAATCAAGCATCAAAGGCTTATATCAAAAAATAGAGAACCTATAAAAACAAATAGAAAATATTGAGATGTAGGCTATTCTATCAGTCTCTAAGGAAATGATCAACATGTTTGAGGCATATTTTTATGATATGTATGATTCATCAAAGACAATGAAGGCAAGTAAAATTATACTTGCCAAGCTAGATGCAAAATCCAAGGGTTTAATAGCCTAATGGTAGAATTAAAGGGATAAAATGAAAGAGTTGATCAACATACTAGTTGAGGACTAAATTCTTGGTTTCAAAACCATTAGTATGGCCTATTTAAACATAATAATAGGAATAATTGTTGACAAAATCTAAATTTTGGGTACATGGTCAAGGAATTTGTAAATGATCGTAAGAGATGATAAGGAGCTGATGAATAGAATTGAACAACTATTTAGAACCATGATTACTAAACATACAAAGCTCGGCTCTCTAGACATAATTATTGATGATGAATATAAGCACAGAGTCACCTTAGTCAAGTAAGAAGCAAGAGTCAAGGCAAGTTTGGTACCAACAATAGTAGGATCATGAACATGACCCTAACCATAGAAGAGAAGATTATTGAGGCTAAGATCATGAAAGAAGCAATGACAAGAAATGATAGGGATTTTAAAGACTTGGTTGACTAGGAAGATGAATACCTCATAGAGCCTACTATAAATTTAAATTTAGGTGATGAACAACACCAAAAGGCCATAAGGATTCTTTAGCATAAGTAATGGAGTTCTTCAACTCGTGGCCCACCAGATAGCTATTAATATTCTATTTTATTGGAAACTTTGTAAAATTTGAGAATGTAATATTAATTTTATAAAGGCATGTGCAAGTTTGTTATCATATTTTCCTATAGGTCATGCCACTTGGGAAAAGGGAATGTATTCTATAAACTTTATAAAAATGGATAATTGTCCTTACTTTTGTATGTTTATAACTAATGTGACTGATCGGTATATTGCCTTGGCCTCCTATAAAAGGCAATATTACCATTTATAAAGGGGGAGAGAGTTTTTAGAACCAAATTACCTTTGTAAACTTTGAGAAATTAATATAAGAAATAAATTTTCAAAGATTATCCATTATTTACTTGTGTGAAATGTTATATGGTTTTTATCTCAGTTATGTTGTTTCATTTTTAGATTTAAATAGTTATTTTAGATTCTTGGCATGTATATTTGATTAAATTTTTGTTAACTTATGCTAATTATAGTTTAATTGAATGTTCCTTAGTTCACTTCATTTTATTTGATTTAAATCTATAGATGTGCATTAGCTATCTACTTATAGGAGTAAATCTTTAAAGTAAGCTTGGTTCTGATTTGCATTATTTCTCATAGTCTTTAGAAGTCTACCTGATGTGTGATTTGATTTGGGATTAATTTATTTCATGTTACATATTGGTTAAGTACATATCTAGATTAAATTTGAACTTTGTCATAATGTTTAAAATAAGATCGGCAATACCTTTGTTTCTACCTTAACCTTCTTTTTCTTCTTTTTAGTCATATCACTATAACTTAAAATCATTGTAAAAATTCATTATAGAATAATATTAGATTATAATTTGATTTTAATTCACTGGTACTATCATAGATACTTTATAAATATTAAGAACCAAGGTGGTTCCCAACCACCAATTAATACAAATGTTATAGAATAGTCTATGTGCTTTGCCTCTATTTTACCAAAGACAATCAAATTATCACAACCTATATCTCATGTTTTAAACCCCATGAATTATAAAATGAGAAGTTTTCTTTAAGCACTAAGAGCACCTATGATACACATAGAGGTATCGCCAATAGCATCCTTTAGCAATGAGGTTATTACGGTTAGCTCGACACCATGTGCCCACTAACCCATTTTCCCCTAAGGTCACATTAAATATGAAAATATAGGGTTTTAAAATTTCATAAGGATCAATTATCCATGACCCATATTTGAATGAACCAAAGTGAATATGAAGTAAAACCTAGAAGCATCTAGGTGGTCATATCATGTTTTAGTAGATATTCAGTACAGAACACTAACATCAAACCCATATAAAAACATCGATGTAACCATCCCAAGATAACATTAGTGTCCATATAGCCAAAATCATCAAAACTATAATCTAACAACTTTATAATATGTTATAGATTAATAATTAAATTATCATTAGATCAAGCTAAGTACATTACTTCTTTTTCATTTTTATATCTAGCATAGTTGTAATTTACATATTTAGACTATATTAGAATAATAAATTTAGTGTATGTTTATATCTAATTTTATCATCTAATTAGCCTACTATATATTTGATTATCACCCTTGTGCTATTTAATTTCTATATACCCCTTTAACTAATCTAGATAACACCAATCTAGGTTCTATTTTAGGGTTAATCATATACTAAATATGGAAAGTACAAAGGAAAACACAAACATAGCTAAAAAATTGAGATGTATACTATTTAGAGAATTGAAACTAATTGGGTGACTATGTTGATTGAGTGCAGACCTAGACCAAGAATTTGTATGGTTTCTATACATGAGTGTTATAACTAGATAGTAGATCAGTGCATTATTGTATCTAAGAAGTGTTGGTGTCTAACAAGTAGAATATATATAAAATTTATATGTTAGGTGCACCTTTACCTATTTTTTATGTGGATTATACATGATTTTATAATTTGATGTGAAAATCATTGTATATATCTTCTCCTTCACTTGAAACCCTAGCTCAAAATATTAATAAGACAAATTTAAAATAGGGATAAAAATGGGTTAATGGTTGAGAATTACTTATATGACAAAATTATGAAGAGGGATAAAACATCATGTAGTTATCCCATGCTACTATGGTGTGTGAAAAATAAGGGTATGAAATTCTAGATGATGGTGAAATCCTACTGTGATCAAGTGCTTCAACCATGAATTATGACCTTGGAGGTGTATTTAGACTTTAGCTCAGGGATATTAGGGTTATATATAATTATAATTGGTATAAATAGGGAATTTTTTCTCAATTTTCAATTATAATTATGGTGTTTTTCAATGTGGAATCCTCTTGTGTGAAAAATGGTTTGAAATGTGACTGTATAGTTATATTTTTTGAATTCATTTGAATAGGGCTTACTAAACTTGTGGTCTAACCTTTTAAAAAAATTGAATTTTATAAATTATCCATTATTTTATGGGAAGAAAAGACTATTGGATTACAAGAGTGGTGAGAAAATAAGAGTGGTACCACTGGGTGTGCCAAAAACTATTATCACATGGGTTTTGCACCCATTCACTGATGTAGTAGCTCACTGTGCAAATACATAATGATATAATGAAAAAACATCCAAGTTCATGGTAATTTGGTAAATTTATGTTAATATCTAGATAATTCCAACTTCCTTTCACTAAATCTAGTGCAATTGATAAAATACCAATTTTATATAAATTTTGTTCATTTAGTCTTCTTGCTCCTAAATTAGGGTTTGACTAGGAAAAGAGTTTGAGAATAAAACTTAAAAAACTAAAAATGGTGATTGAACCAAATATTTTTATTTTATTTTAATTATTTATTTAATGAACACAATATAACAAAAAATAGATGAAAATTTTGTTTGAGCACAGACTCATGCATATGGGAAATCAAAGGTAATATTTGCTATTTTTCATAAAAGGGATTAGATTCATTTATTTTATCAAAAAATCTTCCAAAAGAGTAAAAAAATAACATAAATGAATTATTTTTACTAAAATAATAATTTTAATATCCACAAATATTAGAATAACTTTGAATACACAAGGATTTATTAGACAAGAAAGGCAAAATCTTCAATTTATTTCATTCTCCAGGTTACAACTTGTAGAAAATACATTCAAAATGCATAAATATATCACTAATAGAAAAAATATAGATTGGGATATAGGGTTTACCCATATTTATAAAAAATATCTCATATATGAGATGTACTTATTATCAACTTCAATGCCTAGTAGAAGAATTCATGCAAAACTGGCACCTCGTGCAAAAGAGGCATGATTTCTTGTTTGTGGCATCCTTTGTCTTTACAAAATAGTTTGGAAAAATGCATGAAAGAACTATCATGGTATTCAACTTGGTATGGTGTGGATGAAATTTAAAAATCTTCATGCAATTATTCTTCTCCCCTCCATGCATTTGCAAGTTATTCTTCATATAAATGAGTAGTACCCAAAATGAAACTCAATGTTTAAATAAAAGATAAGTTGGAAGTAACTCAAGTAACTTCTTAAAAAAACCCTAACTTGAAAATTACAAGTGAGAATTTTACAAATTATAAGTCATGTCACTTTTTCAAAATATAAATTGTAATTTTTAATATGTACTTTTATGCTTTGGCACTTATAGCTTGTCAAAATAGAAAGTGCAATTTGCAATTGTGCTTTTTATAGCTTCCAACTTGTCAAAAATATAAAGTGTAAAATACATATTTTTTATTTCTCAAAATAGATATAAAAGATATTTGAATTTTTACAACATATAACATTACAATGATTTTCAATAATGAAATTATAATATATGAAAATGTTTCAACAGAATGGAATTAATCAATTTGTAAAACTTCCTCTGCGTTTTGGTTTTTCTTATCTTATAAATTTTTAACATATGTGTTAAAATCCTTGAATATCTCATATATTTTTTCTTCATCTAGTCCAACGGAGTATAGGTTTGTGACTTAAAAATTTGCTTATGTATCAAAGAGTTATCTCCTCAAGTGCCTAATTTCTTACATTTCTTTACCCATTTTATCTAGTGCATTCTTATAATTGATATAGTGGTGCATAAAACTTAAGGTGAAGACTATAGTTTTTGTATATTCATTTTTAAATACTTCCTTGAACTTTCTCTAAACCTATTTTATAAGGAGGAAATTACCCTCATCATTTTTTGGTTTGCATGATAATTTATTCAACATTTATTCAATGTCATGCAACATATCTATAACCTCGTCATAGACAACCTTGACATTTTGAGTAGTCTCTATAAGTAATTTTATCTTGAGTTGAGATACTCTATGTAATTACTCTTGCTATCCATCATTATTTAGTATCCATTTTATAAGGAGGATACCCATATCGATAGAGTCTATAGTAGTCAACTTGGGCTAATGCAGATTCAAGCTTTGCATTTCTCCTTCATATTTGCTAACTTATCCTCTCAAATAGGTCCTTATTTATATGATAACTATATGATGGTACATTATCATATTAATAATCCTATTGACCTTGAAAATGAGTTCTTTTGACCATTATTTAGTAGCCCTTTCGATGCTAGCAATTTTAGTGACTGCATCTATTATTACCTGATCTAGGATTATGGTTGACTAGATCTACTAACTTAGATTGTACCAATGATCCACTAGGATGTATAAATTTATTAAGTGCATCTATGATTTGATCCAATTTTTTATTCAATTCATCCTTGGTGGATTTATCATTTTTTATTCTATCGAAAAGGGAGTTGATGCTAGATTGAACATTGTGTTTTAAACCCTCTCTTGTTGGTTGTCCAAGATGAATCTTAGATATTTGATAGTCCCCCACCAAAATATCTTCCTTTAGTTTATTTAGTTGGGGGAATACAATCTCAACATTTCTTTCCCCTTTACATCACACAGTATTCTAGAGAAGGTCTGGGGAGTAGACTTGGACTTCTTCACATCTAAAAGTCCAGTCTAGTGTAATGGGGGAAATAATCTGATTTCACTTCTTTCCCACCATTTTGTATATCCAACTATGGGTAGCATCTTGTTTTATAGATACTATCATCTGAGAATTAGTATTTGAGGCTAATATTCTAGTAGTCACTATGAAAAGTGTGGAGTCCTAAGTGGATGTTGTCATTGATTACTCAAAAAATGCTTATGTAATTCCATCTCCATCAGTAGGTTATAAATCCAAATTTTCATCAAGGACTTATGTTTATCCTATCTCTACTAAAGGTGTTGTGGAAATTATATAAGTGGAAGAGGATGTGAAAATTTAAACAACTATGTCTAGTGGGGATGTGAAAGATGTTGATATAAATGGGAGAATAGACACAAGGACTCTAAGTTTGGGAACTAGGTAGAGGGTGGAAGACAAAGCATTAAATGAATAAATTAAATGAGTTGGGCCACTTAGGGTTATTAGGGTAGGGAAGATGAAAGGGGATTAATATGATGTAGTACTTATCCTAAGAGTTGGGATGACCATTAGAATTGAAGTCAAGATGAATGAGCGTGTGACTATGTACTGTTGAGTTGTGTTGAAAATTAATGGGGATATAATGGAAGGAATTAGGAGTAGAATGTAAAAGGGGAGTGAAATAAAAGGAGGGAGTTAAATTTAAGGAAGGTAAAGTGGAGTGAAAACTTGAGAATCCACTAATGGGGGACCCTGAGTGTCTACTTGAACTGATTACACTAGTTGTAATTAACTTATTTTGGTAGGTGAGGTGGTAGGAATGAGAGGTAGAGTTGAGACCTAAGATGCAGGGGGAGTAAATACTTGAGGTGGATGTGTTGGATCTTTAAGAACAATGTACATAGGTGTAAGGTGAATAATATAAATAAGGGGTTATCACTATGACATAGATTAGGGTAGAAGTTGTGGAAGCTCTTGTTACAACTATGTCTTCTGATGAGATGTTAATCAATTGATCCATTTTTTACCCCTCTTTACTTGATTTCCCCTTCTTAGCCTTAATTTTCTTCTTCTTTTGGGAGGTCACTAGCCCTTCTAGTTGTTCACCCTTTATGCTACTAGGACCCTTTGATGATGGAAGACCCTCTTCCTTAATATTTAAAAGATTTTCTTCGATACCTATTGTATCTTTTGATACTTGAACTCCTTTACTTCTCAATCTATTAATAATTTTGTTGATCACATGGGTTGTTCTATCAATCAAAGAAAAAGACTTGGGAGCTAACCACTTTATTAGTGTAAGGGGTTAAGTAATGATATGATTATAATAATTTAGGTTTCCTAGAGACTCATCATCTACCAAGTCATCTATAACTAGTGCCAAATCATAATCTTTGACATGTTGTAAGGTCATTCTAGAATTGTCTTTCATTTTGGCCTTCTCTTCATCCTTTAAGTCTTCCCAATAATATTCAAAATATGGAATAGGGAAGTATGTATAAACTCCCAATGTGATGGTGATATTTCCATAAAAATAAAAGAATGGCTTGGAATCCAATGTTCTTAGGGTCATTTGGCACATTTTTTCCTTGGAAAAGTTTTATTTGAGGAGAGAAGGGCATGGGTATCTACCAATACTAATTAGGAAATGAATTCTCGACTTGTGCCTACTTGAAAGAAGTTTATGGGTCTCCTCAAGTTTTTTGACCATATTCATCAATGCCCACTTGTCACTAAAATATCTTGGGAGTGTCTATGGGCAGACACTAAATTTACTCACATTGATATATTAATAAGTGGGTAATTGAATGAAGTAGAAGCCCTATTTGGCAATCTCTGTAGTTGATGCCTATGAGAATATTGTTCTCCAAATCTCTTTATCAAACATGATAATCATGTAATAGATGAATGAATCATTAAATCTCCTAAAATTTTGTATGTTATCCTCAAATGTGAGGTTAGGGTAGTATTTGTATACTTTGTTTATCTCACTAGGAATTGTATTGAGACCCGAAAAAGATCTCCCTTTGGCAAAAATGTATACAAGTTAAGAAGTCATGAAGAAGTTTCCTATTGTCTACACCTCCATAAATTTATTATGGATGGAATAACTGATGAGTTGATCCTAGTGTATGTATTGGTTATTCTAATAGATGACCCAAATATATTGGTACATCCACTCCTAGAATATTTTAGCATTAGGACTACAAGTAATCCTGTGCAATAATGTTATAATATCCCCAACTTCATATTTAAAGTCAATCCTTTCCAATATATTTTGTAATCTAGCAGAGGTAGCTTTAAGGGACTTAAGCCATTGTTTGGTAATCATTTTCTAACATCCATCTATATTGTCTTGAAAGAATTGATGGAATGTCTCTAAAGTAATGTCGAGATAGCTTTCAAACTCTAGCATAACAAATACTGAATTAATGAAATTGGCATCTACATTTCAAATATTTTCCCCTTTGTCATTCATAACATCTCATCTATAAATATCATAATATTGGGCTAGTGTTAGCACCAATTTAGGACTTTGTACTGGTAATGGAAATGTTGATACCAATGGAAGTCTAGAGTCATAAATACCCTAGATCTAATCATTCTTAAACACTATATTAATATATTTTAAAAAGTTCCCTAGGTCAATATGACCTAGGTCTATATTATTTATCTTTATAGTGTTAGAATCTAACTTGAGAGTCACCCCAGGGCCTTTTGATTTAAACTTCATCTCTTTTTGAGATAGAATCTAGAGAGAATTCTTGTGGAAAACTAACTACAATAATTGGCTTGATTTGTAGGTACTTGAAGTAGGTATAATATATGGTAGAGATTAGAGGTGCTCTATGTAGGTAAAAAGTATAGTATAACTAGTAGGTGTTCAAAGTAGGTGAGAAATTCATGGGACTAGGAAGTGTTCTAGACAAGTTAGATCTCTAACGGAATGGGGAGGTGTTCTAAACAAATGATAAATCTTTGAAACTTTGAGGTTCTTGGAGAAATTCCACTATCCATGGGGACTTGTAATCTTGTGGGGATCCTAGGTGTTTGGAACAATAGTAAAACCCATGGAAACATGAGGTGTTCATAGCATATCTAATGTTTACAAGGACACAGAGGTATCTTTGGGGAATATTCTTTGGGTCTGATCAAGAATATGCTATGGTATATTCACCTAGTTTTGGTGAAACCCTAGATTTATCTATGAATATTTTAAAAGAAACCTTATGATTTTAAAAAAAAATTAGAAATATTTTACCCTAGAAAACTGTAAATTTTAACAAAATGGAGACTTTGGAAGAAAATAACTCATAGACCTTGAATCTAGATAAATGATCATTAAAAAAAATTGAATCCCTAATGGTAAGTGACCAAGAAAAACAACAATAACCATAAAAAAATTAAATTGAAACTTTTGACAAGAATGAAAATGTTTAAAAAAGCTTCAATTGCAAGAATAATGAAAAAATGTAAGTAGGATTCTTGAAATACCATGCAAGGGTGGAGATGACATGGCATTATTTGTAGATGTGGTTTGGATGTATGGATCAAGGTTTAGTCATGGTGCAGATTCATTTTCAAAGATCAACAATCTTGATTTAGAAAAGTAAACAATGAATTAAAAATCCCTAGATTACATTATTTATATAGAAAATCTTTGTAATTAATGCTCTAATGGTAGTTGGTGTCAAAAATCTAGAGCCTAAATGCAATTTTGCATTTTTTGTAAATTGTGTGTTGACCCCCAAAACCCATGGATAATGGAAGTTTGAATCAATTTAGAAATGGGAAGGTGGAACTCCACATGCAATTTAAAATTTTGTAAAATTGTAAATTGCACTTGAAGTTTTGGATTCTAGGTGAAGATATTTAATGAGAAGTGTAACTCCAAGTGCAATTTGTAATATTAAAAATTTTAATTCATGTTTTAGATCTCATGGGGGTGTTCAATTTATAGGATCCAAAACTCTACTTGAAATTTGTAATTTTTCAAAATTTCAAATTATAAATAGGTTTCTAGATTCTATCAGTCAATGGTTTACATGATCTAGGACTTGGACTACAATTCATAATTTTACAAATTGTAAATTGTAGTTAGAGTTTCATATTTTGCAATACAAAGGGAAATTTGGTTTTTGATCAATTAAAGGGATTATCATAAAAAAATTGGGGTATCCCTTAGGGTATTTAATGTTATGATATTTTTGAGACAAAACTATCAACATTTTTGGTGACCTTTGTGAGATGATTGCCTGCTAATTAGTTTCTATCCAGTAACCTTCTAGTTCATTGGGCATGGAATCACTTTGGTTTAACACATATTAGCTACGTGAATAAAAAATTGAGACTTTAAAAAAAACAAAATATGGAAAAATAGAAAAAACTAAGGAAGCAAAATACCTAATGAGTTGACCTATACAAAAGCACTTATTACGAAAACACAACTAACCTTATTATATAGAAATTTTAATTTTTTGGAATGAATTCCTACCTCAAAAGAAAGATTTGAGATAAATCCCATTGAATTTGATAGTTAGTTTTGATCCATCAAGCTTGGATAATTGGAATGCATTAGCTCCTTTGTATTGAGTTATATTATATGAACCACTCCATATTACATCAAACTTAGTGTGCTTGCCTAGTTTAGCCTTGTCTAAATTCAATTTGAGAACCATGTCTCCTTCATTGAAGCTCCTATCAGATGCTTTTTTTTTGAAAGTCTATTTTTTATCCTAATTTTCTTCCAATACTTTCATTGATTAGTTCCTAATTTCTTCAAGTTCCATTTGTTCAACCAATCTTACTATTATTTCATCATTGTCAATCAAATCCAATTGGTGATTGAGTTAAAGAGATGGTAACTCAATTGACAATGGGAATCGTGCTTCTCTTCCATCTACCAATATAAATGGGGAGTTATTAGTAGTTATCTTAGGAGTGATCTTATTAGCCCACAGTGTTGATTTAAAATTTGTGTGCCATAACCTCTAGTTATCCTCCATTGTTATTTTGATAATTATGATGAGGTTCTTATTGGTACACTCAAATAAGCCATTACCCTAAGGGAAATAATTGGAAGAATTACTTAGGTATACATTGATTTTTATAGCCCATTCACTCACTTGAGTTCCCACAAATGCTTTAGCATTATTTAAGATAATGGTGTGAGAAACACCAAATCTTGAGATTGTGTTATCCATGAGCTCCATAATAGAATCCTCTATGGCATATTTTAGTGAAACTAATTTATTCCATCATTTGAAATAGTTTATTTCTATAAGGAATAATTTATGGCTTGCTCTTGATGGTGGATTGATCATACCAATGAATCCAATCCCCTTTGAGAAAATAGTTGATCTACTTGAATTGGCCTAAGAAGGAATGTAGCCAATCTTTGCTTTCTAATGAAGTAAAAACACTTTTCATAGTTCTTTAATGATTTATGGGTATACTTGAATAATTCAAGCTAATAATATCCCCCTATCATTATCTTGATGGTCATGGTTCTTACAAATAAATGTCCTCCTGATGGGCCATCAAGAAATTCCTTGGGCACCTTGGGGACTTGATTGTGCTCGACACATCTTAGAATGAATCCATTCATATCTTTTCAAAATAATATTCCATAAAAAAGAAAATAGGGAATGGATTGGAGTAAAATTTTCATTTTCTTTGATTGTTGAAATTCATATGGGTACTCACCAGTCTGCAGGAAATTAATCATGTCATAGATTTAGCTATTTAAAAGAGGTAGATTGGTTGGATGAGATGTAGTTTAAGCATATATATTTTTAGATACTATTTTAGTAGTCTTGATATCAAAATCTAGTTGTTCACACAATCACTTTCCTCTTACAAGATTTGTTATTTTGATGTCTATGTCATATTCCATGACCTTTGTGATCCATCCTACTCTTTTTTCATTTATCTCCCGACTCAATAGGAATTCTTTGACACTTTGATGACTCACCATCAGATGAATTTTATTGTTGGAGAGAATATGCCTAAATTTATTGAGTGTTTTAATCATAGCATACACCTATTTCTCCATAAAATTGTAATTTTATTCATAATCTTTTAGGTATTGATTGAAGAAAGATATTGGTTGTTCTAATTGTTCTTGACTGTGTTGAGTTAGAATAGTTGAGATGCTTCATTCCACTCCAAAATCATAGAGAATGAAATCATTCTCATATTTTGAGTTGACTAAGGTAGGAGCCTAGGAAATAAATTTCTTGATGGATTCAAAGTTGTCTTTTCCCTCCTTTGTTTAGATGAATATCATACCCTTATTTAGCATTATAGTAAGGGGTTTTACCATAGAAGAAAAATTTGGAAAAAATATTTGTACAAATTTGATTTTTCTGAGAAAACTCTATAGTACTTTCTTATGGCTTGGTGGTGCTAATGAAAATATAACACTAATTCTTTTTGGGTTTATTGCAAGACACTCTTTTGACATAATGTGTCCTAGTAACTTCCCTTAATGAACTATGAAAATGCACTTATTGGGATTAAGGAAAAACCCAAATTATTTACACCTTTCAAAAATATTTTTGAGGTGATCCAGGTGTGCATCAACATTCTTTGAGTAGACTATGATATCATCTAGATATACTAGGATCATTTCATTAATCAAAACTCAGAATACCATATCTATAGCCCTCTAAAATGTTGCATCAACATTATTAAAACCAAATGACATCTTTTTGTATATATACATACCCCATTTTATGGTAAAATATATCTTGAATTGGTTTGATTTTTGCATGAGGATTTTGTTATAGCTATAATAACCATCTAGAAGAGAAAATATTTCAAATCATGATATAGTTTTCAAAATTTCTTCCATAGGGGGAAGAGGATAATGATCCTTTAGAGACACTATTAGAATCATGTACTACCCCTTCACTTTATTTGGTTAGTGTAATAGTTTCTATGGATGCATATGCTTTTTAAGTCATCCCATAAGAATTTTTTTTATCACACATTCATGGGAAGTAATAGTTGCTTAGATTAGACTTAGTATATAAGTAAGTGTTGAGGGTAATGAAGGCATCCATGAATTTATTGTATTGATATTTTTAAAAGGAGGTTTCTCCATCAAAGAGGCTAGAGATTTTATAATTTAGACATCTTAATTTAGTTCTACTTATTTGAGTTAATATATTGCTAATTTTCATAGTTTATTTCATGCGTTTGCAATTATCTACTAATTTGTCCAGGAAGAATCCTCTCATCTGGTATCAGAGCACTTTCAAGGGCCAATTTTTTTTAGAAAGTCTAAAATTTATTTTGATACATATTTTCTTTAAGTGTTTTTCTTTAAAAGTCTTAACTCTATTTTACTGTATAACTCTATTCTACATCACATTAATCTATTTTGGATCAAGGTAAAAAAACATGTCCGCATAATTATGGGAAGTGCTTGTGTAAAATACCTAAAACTCATTGTGAAGAGTACTCAAGAACCCCAAAGTAGATGGCCCATTCAAAGGACTTTCCTATAAAATGGGAAATGACCCCTTCCTAATTTGGTAGTTCCCACCTATGAAAAAAACTAAGAGCTATTATTTAGAAATAAACCCATGGCAAAAAAAATTCTAGAGAGCAGTACTTGCTTAGATGACACTGGTGGCCAAAGAGATATATATAAAACCTTAGGCAGCCATTGAAACTTGGGACCCATTCTATTAGTTTCATAATATTCCTACCAAACTCTCAAAACATCAATCAATAGAGTAATAGAAGAGTCTTAAAGGACTTGCATTCAGATAGTTGATAAAAACTAGAAACTAGAAAACATTCATCCTATTAGTCTTAGAAAATTATCAGTAGACTATCCACAAACTCTCAGAGGACCTGTAGCTAGACATTTGAAATAAAAATATCGAGTAATTTTTTTTTTCATTTTTTTCCATATCTCTCTATATATATCCCTGTTGATCCTCAAAGTTTATCTAGACACCTGAAATTCTATTCTACACATTTTCTTCCTTGATGTCCCACATCCAAATTCCATTCCTAATTCCCATAAATTTCAATTTATTCTTTTCAATTTTTGCCATAACTTCTATTTTTGTCTATTTGACTCAAAAAAATTCCACAATGTTCATCTCCCTTTTTTGCTCCTTTGTTCCTCTTTGATAAATTTTCTAGTTTTTACATTTTCACCCCTAAAATTTCCCTCATCTTCATCAATCACACTCCCACTATACAAACATATTAGTAAAATTACCTTTATCCCTTCCATTTTTTTCACAAATTAAAAAATTCCCTTACTAAACATGTCTTAACTCTAGTTTTCCTATGCAATGAAAAAAAAAATCTCTTATTCTAGTCATGGTAGTAACTCAAATAGGATAAAAAAACATGGATGATGAAATTGTCACCCTCAAGACCCATATCAAATATATTGATGAAAACAATTATTAGCCTCAATCTTCAACATACCACCATGAACAATAGATGACATATAGAGTCCTCTTCAAACACCAGGATCTCTTCTTCCAATAATTTTTGTAGACCAAAGCTTAATTTTTCTAAATTTAATGGTGTAGACCTGACTAGATGGATGTATCAGGTAGAACAATATTTTAGTCTACATAATACTTTTGATGCCAACAAGGTCCTATTTTCATCCTTTCACTTTGAACATGAATCTATTTAATGGTATCATTGGTATACCAAGGCTCATGATTAGCCCATATGGAATGATTTTATCACCCTTATTTTGAAACATTTTGGCCCTAGTGATTTTGATGATTTCACTAGATCACTCACTAAACTTTTCCAAATATAAATCATGAGAGAATATCAAACAAAATTTAAAAAAATGGCCAATCACACATAGGATTGTCTGATGAATTCTTTGGGAGTTTATTTGTCAATGAACTAAAGGATGTAATTTGATCTGAGGTAAAAATTTTCTAGAATAATATGATGATGGAATCCTTAGGGTTGGATAAGTTGGTAGAGGATAAGATCACAGCTTAGTAGTGATTCAAATCCAATTTTTTTCCATTAAAAAATATAGATCCTCAATAATCTCAAGCAATGCTAGCCCCTAGAACCACTCCTATCAAGAATTTTAATGAATTAGAGATGCGAGCCTATAGAGAAAAATGACTATGTTATAATTGTGATGATAAATTCACTTAGGGACATTGATGTGTTGAAAAAAATATCTACCTATTGGATGTGGACTATCTACCCAAAACTAAAGATTGGGAAGATGTTCATAATATAATAGAAGATCTGAAAGAAGTTTCATTGATTATGGAACCTACTTTTCAGGAAGACCAACTAGAGAACTCTCTCCATGCCTCAGTAGGAGTCACCACCTAAAAAACCATGTGAGTCAGGGGTTACTTCAATAAGTTCCCTTTCATAATACTCATTTATTATAGTAGTACTCATAACTTCATTAAATCTTAAATTTCAAAATAGGCTAATTGTTTTGTCTATCCTTGCTCCAAATTTGAAGTCATGATTGGCAATAGGGGCACATTAACTTGCAAAGGGAAAATGTCACAATGTGTGTATCTCTATTGGAGATTATAAATTGCACTCTAAAATGTTTTCCTTTCCCTAAGGTAGATGTGATGTTATTTTGGGAGCCCAATGGTTATGACACTTGGACCTATCTTATGGTTTTTCACAGAACTTTGGATGCAATTTTTAGACAATGGGAAAAAACACATTAAAAATATTACAACCAAGTTCCCTTAGCATCATCAATTCATATTGTATGGAAAATCTTATTAAGAATAATTTACATGGCATCATTTCCTAGCTCCATTCCATTCAAATGTAACCATCAATGGTCTCCACTCCTTCTGATCTACAAACCATTTTGCATAGGTATGCACGTTTCTTTGTCAAACTAATGGGTTTACTACCTTTATAGCCAAAATACCATCATATTCAACTCCTTCCTAGAAGCATTCCTCTCAACACAAGGCCTTACCATTACTCATTTCAGTAAAATACTGAGATCAAGATGCTCATTCAAGATTTACTAAATCAAGGCATTATTCACCCCAATACTAGCCCATATTCTTCCCTAGTTCTCCTTGTTAAAAGAAAAGATGGGTCATGTAACCTTTGTATTGACTTCCCACACACTTAATCAAATCATAATCAAATATAAGTTACTAATGCCTATTATTTATTAGATTTTTGATGAGCTTCATGGTGCTCATTTTTTATCTACGTTGGATCTCTACTCCGGATGTCATCAGATCTGACTTCATAAGAATGATATCCCTAAAATAACTTTTTTCACACATGATGGCTTATATGAGTTTTTAGTCATGCCTTTTGGCCTCACTAATGCTCCTTCAACATTCTAGGCATTGATGAATAAAATATTTTGTCCCTACCAACTTAAATTCATTATGGTCTTCTTTGATGATTACCTCATCTCTAATAAAACATGGTCTAATCAGATCTCACATTGTAACTTTTGTTTGTCCATCATGTTTGTGTAGAATAGTCCAACTGTGTTTTTTACCAGGATGAAATGGAGTATCTCAAGCATATTTTTTCAGCCCAAGGGGTTTGAGTGGTTCCTAAAGAAATCATTGCCTTGAAAAATTGGTCTCATCCTCAAACACTCAAGAGCCTTCATGGTTTTTTGGGGTTAACTAGACACTATCGCAAGTTTACCAAGGATTATGGGAATATTGTAGCTATGTGGATAGATATTTTGAAAAAGGATGATTTTACATGGACACAAGTTGTTGAGTGTGTATTTGAAGAATTAAAATAAGCAATGTGTACTACACCTATTTTAGCTATGCTAGATTTGGCCAAGACCTTCACTATCGAGAGTGATGCTTGTGGTAATAGACTTGGTGTTGTTCTCCTCAAATACGGGCACCCAATTGTGTTCACCAATAAATTACTTTCTATAAATAATGTATTACTCTCTACTTATGAGAATCAAATGATGGCCATTTTGCATGCAGTATAGAAGTGGTGGCCATACATACTAGGGAATCATTTTTGCATCAAAATTGATTATGAGAGTCTAAAATATTTCCTAGAATAATGGGTCTCTACCCCTCACAATAGAAATGGGTTAGTAAACTCATGGGTTATGAATATGAGATCACTTATAAAAATGGTAAAGACAATATTATGGTCAATACTCTATCTCACACATTTATGGACCTAGCTTCACTTTTATATATTTCCATGCCTATTCCAAATTGGTTAGATGTTGTCTAGTAGTGATCCAAAACTCATAAGTTCTGGTTGATAAATATTTCAATAACATATAAATAACATAGTAATAATGAATTCTCTGAGAATAGATGTATTATTCTTCAAGATCGTAATACAACTATATGTTTATCTCTGGGAAGAGATGTCTGATTTTCCATTTCAGGTTATATCTTCATTTATACCCAAATTTAAAGTAGGGGGATAATGTGTATGGTAAAAAATATTGAGTTATATTAAGTGTTTTGACTTTCATGCTTTAAAACAATACATAATTGAAGGAATTACTATTTTTAGACTACACTACTAAAATTAAAATTTAGGGCACTTATGTTGAGTTTTTTGGGGTCAAAATTAATCAATCAGATATATATGCCATCTCATGGTTTTATCCTCAATCTTATCTTTCCAACAGTTTAAATGGTGAGTCAATTGGAGCTACGGTGCAAAAGTTATGGCTCTCAGAAGTTCTGTCATCAATTAGGGTGGAACTATCACCCGAATTATCACTTAAATTATTGCCCAAATCATTCCTCCCTATTAGGGTGTGGAGCTAAAAGCTTCAACTGTTTGCAGACACAAAGAAGAGGATGTTGAAGAACCAAAAAAACTGACGTCGGTAGCATGACCGACGTCGGTCAGATGCAGTGCATAAGGAAACTGATGATGGCAGGTTGTCGGCCGACGTCGGCAACACCAGACAGATAGGGACCGACATCGGTCGCCTATGGCAGTCCAAAACTGCTGTTAACGAATAGTCAGTTAAGTGAACGCATTGTTTGCATGTCAAATGACTAATTTAAGTCATGAGCAGCGTGTCTAATTATTGTAGTTAGAATTCTATTTTTGTAAGCATGGGATCCTATTTAAAGACCCATAAGGCATGTATTGTATTATTCAAGAAGGCAAGTAAAAGCATTGAAGCAAGCAAGGTCAAGGAGATCTACAGGTGTAAGGTCAAGGAGATTAGCTGAAGCATTCAACGAGGGATAATAACTCAGGCTTTAGAGTTGTTAAGGTTGAGCAAGAGAGAGAGAGAGAAGAAGGTCTTAAGGTGTGGCAAGCCTTTGAGGTGGAGGAAGAAGTGGCATCATTCTTATTGTATTTTTTTCTAGTAGTATTTAATACAAGAGTGTGTATTGTCTCTCAAATTCTTTGCTGTCTCAAGTTTCTAGTTACTTTATCATTCTGGTATAATTCCGTGTTTAATTGCTTATAAGAAAGTAATCAATTGTGCTTTTGTTGGATAAGGGGTCTCCTAACAGTTGGTATCAGAGCTACGGTTTGCAGGAAGCAGGGTGTTGTTTTTTTATTACAGGCTACTCACAGGGTTTCTGATTGAGTGGGAGTTCAACAATGGCAGAAGAAAGTAAGCTACAAATAGAGAAGTTTAACGGCAAGAATTATCAACATTGGAGGATGCAGATTGAGGACTATCTGTATCAGAAGGATTTGTACTTACCGTTGGGTGGGGTTGCATGCAAGCCCACAGATATGAAGGATGAAGAATGGAACGTTCTTTATCAAAAGGCTCTAGGTTCCATAAGGTTGAGCCTTGCATCGTCTGTGATTTCCAGCTTATCACAGTGCAAGACAATGGAAGAGTTGATAAAATCCTTGGCAAATTTATATGAAAAGCCCTCGGCTTCTAATAAGGTATATCTTATGAAGCAGCTATTTACTTTGCAAATGCAGGAAGGTGGATCGGTACATACTCATCTCAGTGATTTCCATGGTTTGGTAAACCAACTAGCTTCAGTCAATATTGTTTTTGATGATGAGGTAAAGGCTCTCTTGATTTTATGTTCTTTGCCTGAAAGTTGGGATGGTTTGGTTATGGCAGTAAGTAATTCTGCATCTGCTTCTAAAATCTTAAAAGTTGATGATGTTGTGAGTGTGATCTTGAATGAAGAAATATGCAAGAGAAGCATAGGTGAATCATCAGGGAATGCTCTAAGTGCAAAAAGCAGGGGAAGGCAAAGGGAGAAGGTTGAGCAAGGGAAATCAAGGTCAGGAAGGAGATCCGATTCCAAAGGTATTACCTGTTGGTTTTGTGGAAAGAAAGGACATACAAAGGAGTGTTGGTTGAGAGATAAAGAGAACCAACATGCAGGTATGGAAGAAGCAAAGGATGCAAATATTGTGATGCAGGACGCTCTCATACTTTCTTCGGATAGTCAGGTAGGATCATGGATTTTAGATTCTGGTTCATCTTTTCATGCATCCCCAAATAGAGATTTGTTCCATGAGTATGAACAGGGAGACTTTGGAGTGCTCTATTTAGGGGATGGTACGCCTTGTCAGATAGTTGGCAAAGGGAAAGTGCAGTTGAGATTGCAGATTGACAACACATGGGTGTTGAAGGAGGTTATGCATGTTCCAATTCTGAAGCAGAGTCTGATTTCTATAAGAAGGTTGGGAGATGAGGGATGCACAATAACCCTCACAGCAGATTCTTGGAAGGTTACCAAGGGAGCACTTGTTTTAGCGAGAGGTAAGAAAGTAGATACTCTTTATCTGTCTACTTGTATTGTTGATTTTACTTCTAGTTTATCTACTTCAGCTGTAGATTCGAAGATGTGGCTTAATAGGCTTAGTCACATGAATAAGAAGGGAATGGACGTTCTTGATTCAAAAGGTATGAGTTCAGATTTAGAAAGCACAGATAGAGTTCATTGCAGGAAAAAGAAATTTGATGCTTTTGATAGGAACAAAGAAGTCTTGGCATTTATGGAGGAGATGAAGGACAGAGATCAGTCACAGGAGCTAAATAATTCTGAGCAGGGCAGCATGGACAGGGGTTTGGTCCAAGATGAGCTCGTGGATAAAGATTTCATCACTCACAAGAACACACAGTCACTGACGTCGGTCAGCCAGATATCGACATCGGTCATGTGCAGACCAGCAAGGTCAGTAGGTCAGGCAGGAGAAGTCCGACCTCGGTCATAAGGACCGACGTCGGCAGGGGGGACACAGACGTCGGCCAGGGAAATGACGTCGGTAGTCAGGGTCAGTGCAGGGAACCGACATCGGTCGGGAGCAGACTGGGAGATGGCTGAGATCGGTCACTGGAATGGATGTTGGGTGGACAACAAGCTGTCAAGAGGTCTCAAACACCCATATGGAGGTCAGGAAATGGTAAGTGAACCTCATATTCATTGTTCACCTTCTTTATATTGCTTACTGATGGTCATGAACTAGGAAGATGGAAGAAGCAATGCAGGTAGAACCCAAAAATAGTGGGAGCTTGGCATGGATGAGGAGTGTGAGTCCTTGGAGATGAGCCAAATAGGTATTTGTTGGTAGAGTTGTCAGCTAGAAAAAAGCACTGGATAGAGGGATGGATTCCCATTTTAGAGAAGAGAGTAGATGGACACATGAGATAGAAGGCTATGGTATATGGTCTTGATTAAGCTGCGAGCAATGGAGGTTTGACCATTGTATTTTATCTTTACCAGGTTGGATAATATTGCTTCATTATCCTGTTACTGTATTGTGTTACTTGTTGCAGGGTTTCATATACAGGGAGTTTTCTAAGCTAAAGGTAGAGTTGGTTCAGAAGTATGTCATGAAGAATTTGGAAGTAGCAAAATTCTTTTGGCATAAGTGATAGGTATTACATCACAGGTTCAGTGGTGGTTGGTCTTCGAGAGTGACGTTGAAGAGGGATACAGAGCCTAAGGGAACAAAATAGATGGTGTACAGGTACATGTACAGGTTGCAGCTATTTATCTCCAAGTGGGAGATTGTTAGGGTGTGGAGCTAAAAGCTTCAACTGTTTGCAGACACAAAGAAGAGGATGTTGAAGAACTAGAAGAATCGACGTCGGCAGCATGACCGACGTCGGTCAGATGTAGTGCAGAAGGAAACTGATGATGATAGGTTGTCGGCCGATGTCGGCAGCACCAGATAGACAGGGACCGATGTTGGTCGCCTGTGGCAGTCCAGAATTGTTGTTAACAAATAGTCAGTTAAGTGAACGCATTGTTTGCATGTCAAATGACTAATTTAAGTCACGAGATGCGTGTCTAATTATTGTAGTTAGAATTCTATTTTTGTAAGCATGGGATTCTATTTAAAGACCCATAAGGCATGTATTGTATTATTCAAGAAGGCAAGTAAAAGCATTAAAGCAAGCAAGGTCAAGGAGATCTATAGGTGTAAGGTCAAGGAGATCAGTTGAAGCATTCAAGGAGGGATAATAACTCAGGCTTTAGAGTTGTTAAGGTTGAGCAAGAGAGAGAGAGAAGAAGGTCTTAAGGTGTGGCAAGCCTTTGAGGTGGAGGAAGAAGTGGCATCTTTCTTATTGTATTTTCTTCTAGTAGTATTTAATACAAGAGTGTGTATTGTCTCTCAAATTCTTTGCTGTCTCAAGTTTCTAGTTACTTTATCATTCTGGTATAATTCCGTGTTTAATTACTTATAAGAAAGTAATCAATTGTGCTTCCATTGGATAAGGGGTCTCCTAACACTCCCTTCTTGAAAATAAATGGTCCCCATTGCATCAATGTTACTCATCAGGTGAGGTAGCTGTGTCTTGATTTGATTCTCTATGATCCACTCACCTTGGTGTCTAAGCTGGCCCCTTTTGACCACTTGATAAAGTGGAATAGAGCGTCCTCTTGTTGTCTTCATCCAGGTGTCCATAATATGATCCTCCTCCATTAGAGCAAAACTCTGTGGATCAAGCTCATCAATGTCTAGTTGTTCTTCTATGACTAAAGTGTGTAATAGAGGTAGATGATATGGTTTGAGGAGCTCCACATTGAATATTAGATGCAGACCAAGGTAGGCTAGTAGGTTCAACTCAAAAGCATTTTCTCCAACTTTTCTGGTGATGGTGTAGGGACATATTGCAGAGGCCAATTTTTTTTGTGTTGGCCTATAATTTGTTTCTTCTGAAGCTACAACCAAACCTTGTCATCCAAATCAAATTCATGTGTAATCCTATGTTTTTCATGGCATTGCTTATACTTTTGATTCATCTTCTCTAAGATGTCATGAACTTGTTATTGGATGTGTTACATTTGTTCAATGAACTTTGTTGCTTTGCTGCCTTAGATCATCTATGAGGTGTGTATTTCATGGTGGAGAATTAAATGGATATATTAATTAATGCCATGGGTTGGAACCTGAAGCATACATCGAATGGACTGTGCTTGGTCGAGTTGTGTAAGGCTTAGTTGTATCCATGTTGTATGAAAAGAAGCCCCTCATCCCATATGCATGGATGTTTAGAGTGATAAATATGAATCATGTGAACAATCAAGTAGTTCACCACCTCTATCTGACCTTTAGTCTATGGATGGAAGGCTGTGGACTTCATCAGCTTAGTATCCATCATCTTCCATAGAGTGGACTAGAAGATGCTCAGGAACCTGCTATCTCGATCTAAGACAATGGACTTGGGAGACCAAAATAGAGCCATACATGACTAAAATATAGTTGAGCAGTTTCTTCAATAGATATATTTTTCTTACAAGAAATCATGATATCCATTTTTTAAAAATGATCAACTACCACAAAAATATATTCCTTACCATGTTTTGAAGTGGGCAAACCTAAGAGAAAATCCATTGAGATACATTCCCAAGTCCTGGTTGGTTCTGGTAATGGCATGTACAATCCTTGATTCTTATTTGTTGGCTTGGCTATCACACATGGGGTGTAATATTTGAGATATCTTTCCACATCCTTTCACATATGGGGCTAGTAGAAGTGTTTTTGAAGAACTTCCAATGTCTTTTCTATACCAAAGTGTCCAGCTGTCCTACTGAAATGTGCTTCCCATATCATCTTCTATTGCTCTAAGGCTGGAACATAGATGTGCCCCATATGACAAAGGACATTATCTTACAAATATAAATAAAAAACATGTTTACCTTTTTGAAGCACCTAATATGTATTAGCAAAGGTAGGATCTACTTCATACAGAGCACCCCAAGTGGCAGTCTCATGTCCACATAGGTCAAGAACTATTGAGTATAGTAATTGGCGGGTGGCTCAGATAATATATAGCTATATTTGAGCTCCCCTTTTTGTGTTTGATGATTATATGGAATTTATAAAGATACGTGGCCCACTTTTAGTGCCTCTCATTTCATAGTTTTCTCTATGTCTAGATGAATTCCAATGGTCTGTGGCCAGTGTGGATGACCATCTCTTTCCCCAAGATGTAGTGTTTCCATTATTTGTAGGCTTAAACAATGGCATAGATCTCTTTGTCATATGTTAGATATTTCCTAACTGTATCAGTGAAAGTTTCACTATGATAAGCAACAAGATGGCCATGTTTCATGATGATAGCTCCCATGGCATATTCAGATGCATCTGTCATCAACTCAAAAGGTTGATGCAAATCTAGCAAGGAAAGAATAGGGGCTAAGTAAAGTCTATTCTTCAAATTATCAAATGCCCTTTAATTTATTTCACCCCACCGAAATGTAGCTTTAGCTCCTCCTTTAGTCACTTAGGTCAATGACCAAGTAACATGTGAAAATCCAAGAACAAACCTATGATATAAATTTGCAAGCCCCAAGAAGCTCTGAAGTTCTATGAGGATCCTTAGTGTGGGCCATTCTCAAATAACTTGAATCTTTTCTAGATCAATATGGACCCCTTCCTCATTCAAAATGTACCCAAGGTATTGAATTATTGTCATCCCAAATATGCATTTGTTGATATTTGCATACAACTTGTGCTCTTGAAGAGTTTGAAGCACCTTATGAACATGTTACAAATGTTCCTCCCATGTTCTTCTATAGATGAGTATGTCATCTAGGTAGACAACCATGAGTTAGTTGGTGAAGGGTCATAGGATGTCATCCATCATCCTCATGAAGGTTGCAGGTGCATTAGTTAACCCAAAAGGCATAACTAACCATTCAAAGAGCCCCTCCTTATATTTGAATGCTGTCTTCTAGACATCTAATGGATTGATGGGAATTTGGTGATAGCCAAAATTGAGATCAATTTTGGTGAAGAACTTTGCACCATGGAGTTGGTCCATCAAGTCATCAATCTTGGGGAGAGGGTAGCAATTCTTTACTATGATTTTATTCAAGGCTCGATAGTCAATGCAAATCCTCCATGTTACATATTTCTTTGGTGCCATGACAAGTAGGCTACCACAGGGTGAAGAGCTTGGCTTGATGTGACCCTTTTGGATCAATTATTGAATCTATCATTTTATCTCATCATTCTCTAGAACTAATCTACAATATATAAGACTATTAGGCAAAGGTGATCTTGGGATCAAATTGATAGAATGTTTTACCTATAAATGCACTGGAACTCTTATGGGTGACTTGAATAAGTCATCATATTTTCCTATGATTCTTCCTATCTTATTTTATTGTTGTGTTGATTATGTAGTTAGGACTACAGCATTGGCCTTCTTATATTTCTATGGTTTGACCACCATGAGAACAAATTACTTTGTCTTATCCACCAATCTCTCACATTGGTTAGCACTGATCAGGAAGACAGATGTGGGAGGTGGTGCCTCTAGTACCCTATAACACCATGTTCTAAGAGTGAGGGTGATTCTTTAGTTTCATAATTCATAGATGCCATGTCATTCATACATGAATGGCTGACTAAGGAGTACATCACAAACATCTAGATTGACTACATCACATAAGACTTCATCTTGGAAAGGTTTTATTACATATGAAAGAAGACATTGATGGGTGACATGGAGGTCTCTCCCTAGGCTCAACCATCCAATACTATATGGCTTTAGATGATGCTTCATGGATAGATTTAGACTTTTCACAACTTTAGTAGAGATTAAATTCTTTTGACTCCCACTATCAAGAATAAAATGTAGAGGCTTACCTTTTACCCATAATTTGGAGTGAAACAATCTTTCCTTATCATCTAGCCTTTCCTCATAGGTCTATGATGAAGTGACAATGGTATCAGGCTCAACATCTATAATTTATTATTCATCCTCTTTGACTATGGGTTGTGTATGAGATAGATTAGTAGATGTCGAGTATTGTGACTTATAAAGTAGTGACTTGATGGCTCGATATTCTTCTTTGGAGTGAGTTCCAATTTTGTGGTAATCACACCATTTTTCAGCCTTCCCCTTCTGGGGTTTCTTATCTTGAAACTTCTTTTGCTTCCAATTTTGGCCTCATGTTTGACCTTCCTTGTCACTTTTCCATTTTGAGGGCTGACTCTTCATATTCTTTCTACCATGCTTTTGCTCAATCTTCACTACAAATTTCTATGCCTCACTGAGGGTTTCCAAATTGAAGAGTTCTATTTCCCACCATATGCACCATTATAGTCCACCATGATATTTGAGAGTCTTATGTTTTTCACTTTCTTGGATGCCCAATCTTGTAGATAAAGAATGAAAAATATCTATGTAATATTGAACAGATTGGTCCTTACCTTGGTGAAGTTATTACTATTAGTGCAGGTTTTTATTTTTCCCTATTTATTAATTAGGGAATACCATATATTTGTGCATACATGGAGTTTTCCTACATTTTTGAGATAGGCTAGCTTATGTGGAGATTGTGTGTCATATTTGTGTCATAAGGTGTCATAAGAATGGCATAAGATACTCCTATTCTGGGTATGGGAGTTATTTCTCTATTCTTTGCACCTTGTCACCACCTTTTTTGGAGGAGTCTATTCTTGGGGTGCTTTGACCACCTTTTGTGGAGGAGTCTATTCTTGGGGTGCTTTGACCACCATTTGTAAAGGAGTTACTTACTAGCTCTCCTATATGTATTCTTCATTTTGGCCATTTCATGTTGAATAATTCAGATTTGGTTTCTCCATTTTGTTTTTTGCAATTTATCTTCTTGTTATTGTCAAATTGCTTTAGCATCTTTGTGGTGTGCACTTGTTCATCTTGTGTGATCACGTCTTCATTGCACTCGCGTTATCCGGATTCTGGCAACAACAACTCCGATATGGTATCAGAGCAAAACCGGTAATCTTGTGTGTGATTTTGCTTTTAGTTTATTTCGAAATCAAGAAGAGTGGAGTTCGTTTTTTTAAATTTGATCAAAAATTTTAAAAAAATTATGTCCATATTTGGTATCGTTTTCTTGGGAAACCTTGGCCTTTGGCTATCTTTACTTCAGGAACTGGTTTATATGTTAGCCTGGGCACCATTGCTGTGTGCAAGAAGCAAAGGGAGGAGCAGCTCTAAGCAACTTCAGTTTCAGTAGCAGAAGTCCTTCCTCGCAGCCACGCCATCAGCTGTATGGCGTTTATGGTGTTTTTTTCTTGTATTCTTCTGCCCAGACCTGTTGTGCATTGAAGTCAGCAGATTCCAGCATATTTTATTGCCCAACAAGGTGCCAAACAGGCCGTACGGCATCCAGCACAGGTCTGTAATTATTTTTTTGTCTTTTCTAAGTCAAAATTCTGGACTGTGCATTTTTGGACGCCCCTCCCTACTTGGCATCCTATTTGGCACCTTAGGACACTTTTCATTCCTTCAATTCTGTCTATGCTTCAACTATCTTAGTCAAAATTGACTTGATAAAACAAAAATCAGTCAATTTGACTGAATATTAAAGATTTTAGACAGTTTTGTAATTTGGGGTTTTTTCAATTAAAACTTGTATTTTCGCCTGTCAAAGATGAAGGGTGAGGCCCAGGTTGGTAGGAGGCCAATTCTCCCTCGCACAAACCTCATTTAGATTCTTCATTCCATTATAAATCCAACGAGTGGTTGGAAGGCCACTTTCTTTCCCCATAACAAGTATTTTTTTAACGTTTTAGTGCTTTTTTTTGCAAAAACACTAGTTTACGAGAAAATTATAACTTTAAAATCTTGCAAACGGTAGCTCGGTTTTGGGTGCCATTTTTTTTAAAAGTGATTTTAATTCAATTCTCCACAGTGTAGAATTATTCTTTTTCAAAAATGCACTAGTTTATAAAGTGCCAAAAAATTGGGTCTCCCAGGACGCATTTTCCGCTGAGTCCGACGACCTGTTTGCTTTTGTCTTGCACTGATTGCTCTAAGACGCATTTTTGGCTAAGTCTGATGTCTTTTGAGCATGCACTTGCATACTTGGGGGGCTCAATATTTTTGGGGGGTGTGATTGCTTTCCACAACTTGCAACTTCACTTTCATTCTCCTTTCTGCATTCAATCACAACTTGCAATCAACACAACTTCACCTAATTTCAGTTAAAAATGGATTTTTTTCAACTCAAACCCCTAACAGCCTTCAACTATCATGAATAGAAAGTTAAAATGTCAATCATTCTTAGAAGCAAAGGGTTGTATAGGATCACAATGGGTATAGAAGTAGAACCTAACACATATGCTGAAAAGGTTAAGTGGTACAACCGTAGTGATGAAGCCTTTGGGTTACTGAGTTTGTCCATGTCTCCAGAACTAATCTTCCACTTAGAATCTTCCCAAACTCCTAATGACATATGGGACACCTTAGAAAAGTTGTTTGGGAAGCTTGATGAGATGAGATGTCATGAGCTCGAAAACGAACTCATAAGTCTAAGTCCTAGTAACTTTGACACCCTACATGACTTCTTTACTAAGTTTAAGGCCCTTAAATTGCAATTGAAAGAATGCGGGATAGAGAAGAAAGATGATCAACTCATACTTTCTATTCTTGCAAAGTTAGGTCCAAGTTATTCAGTCTTTGTCTCCACTTTCCATGCCACTAAAAGTGCCCTTGGCATTGCATGGAAAATGCCTTCTTTGGATTAATTCATTGCCGACTTGACTAGGGAGTAAGATAAGCTAATTCAGATGGGCACAATAAAGTCTACTCAACCCCAAGCTTTGATATCTGGAAATGGTAAGGACATGACTTCAACAAAGGAGAATAAGAAAAAGAACAAGGATCAAGAGAAAAATAAAGAAAACACCAATCCTGTCAAAAACAACACTGAGTCTTCATCTTCCAATGCTAAACCTAAGAAGGAGAAGGTTAAGTGTTCTTATTATAAAAAGAATGGGCATGATGAACACAAGTGCATGAAGAAACAAATAGACCACCTAACTCATCTTCTAGAGAAGAACAACATAGGTGTTCCTGAGTCCATCAAGCAGAATTCATCAACCCAAGATTCTACTAAGGCAAAGGGCAAGGGTAAGGAGAAAGAAAAGGGCAAGGCCCTTGTAGCTACAGCAGCTTCCACATCTTCATGGGTCATTGACTCGGGTGCTTCTCACCACATGGGCTCTTCACTAGTTGAGTTTTCATCTTTAGAGCCTTGTAGCATGACTTCAATTAGTTTGGGTGATGACACATCAGTTTCCATTGTAGGGAGAGGGTCAGTTGAAATGGAAGTAGGAACATTCAATAATGTTCTAAGTGTTCCTTATCTTTCAACCAATCTCCTATCAGTGTACCAAATCACTCACATTGGTCGGGGCATGAGAGTTGAGTTTTCACCAGATTCAGTATCTATCAGGGATTTGCATAGTGATACTACAGTGGCAGTGGGAAGGGTAGATCACCAAGCTAGGTTATACACCTTTTCACATTTTGCATCAGATTCTTCTCCTACAACATTGCTGACTCATTCAGATGGAGTTAGAAAATTATGGCATGAGCGGTTTGGCCACCTTAACTACCGCTATCTTGAGCAACTTTGCAAAAATGACATGGTCATTGGCTTGCCTCGTGTCCAATTCTCAAAAGGACTTTGCGAGGGGTGCTCCCTTGGGAAGCATCCCGAAGCAAAATTTGACAAAGGCAAAGCTTGGAGCGCTTCACAACCTTTGGAGTTAGTCCATAGTGATGTATCGGGACCCTTTCCCAAACCATCTTTCTCAAGGTCCAAGTACATCCTCACTTTCATTGATGATTTCTCTAGGTACACTTAGATATATTTTCTCAAACAAAAGTCTGAAGTGTTTGAACATTTTCTAGACTTCAAGGCTCTTGTTGAGAAATAGAGTGAGAAATCCATCAAAGTTCTTCAAACTAATAATGGAGGGAAGTATGTCAGCATCACATTTGAGCAGTTTTGTACCACAGAGGGGATTGATTTGCAGCGCATAGTCACCTACAGTCCTTCATAGAATGGGGTTGCAGAATGCAAGAATAGGTTCTTGAAAGAGATGGGTAGCTGTATGATTCACTCCAAAACCCTAGCACCAAATAACTGGGCTGAAGCCATCAATTGTGCTTGCTACATTCAAAACAGGGTTCCTCACAAAGCTTTGAAAGGGATAACACCCTTTGAAGCTTGGCATAAAAGGAATCTTGATGTTGAGCACCTTAGATTTTTTGGATCCCTAGCCATGGCCCGCATTCTAAAGAAGAGATGCAAAGCTATGAAACGTCAGTCCAAGCCTTGCATCTTTGTAGGATATCCAGATGGTATTAAGGGATATCGCCTTCTAAATCCAGTCACACATGAGTTGTTCATCAAGAGAAGTGTCCATTTTTAGGAGAGTCTTAAAGACTCAACACTTGACACTTCTTCTCCCTCATCAGATCTACTTCTTTATGATGATTCCTTGTCAGATTCAGATCAGCCACAGCAGGTTCTTGAGCCAGAGTCATCTTCTTCTTCTTTGAGTTCAGACAGTGAGGACAGTGATGCAGTGTCATCCACCTCTAGTCAGTCAGAGGATGAGGAGTTAGCACCTGATTCGCCCACTTCTGGGCCACTTTGGGCCAGATAGACACTTGAGAGTGTTGGCACATGGGAAGGAGACCCTGCAGATGACAGACGTACTAGAAGGGATTTTTAGAGAGATCCACATGCCTTCTTTGCTTCAATTTCGGATCCACAGACTTTTCGAGAGGCATCGTGGGTACCTGAGTGGGATAGTGCTATGGAGGAAGAATATTCTTCCTTAATCAAAAATCACACTTGGGATTTGACTTCGCTTCCTAAGGGAAGAAAGATGGTTCGATGTAGGTGGATATATCAGACCAAATTTGCCACAGATGGGTCGGTTGATAAGTATAAGGCACGATTGGTAGCCAAGGGTTTGTCACTGGTGGTAGGCATTGACTACTCAGAGACCTTTGCACCCATTGCAAAGATGACTTTTATCCAACTCACCTTGGCTATTGCCGCAACACATGGTTGGGATGTGCATCAGATGGATGTGAAGAGTGCCTTTCTTCACAGAGACCTTGAGGAGGAGATCTACATGGAGTAGCCGCTAGAATTTGTTCAGGATTCTTCCTTAGTATGCAGACTTAGGAAATCTATCTATGGCCTCAAACAGGCCCCTCGGGCTTGGTATGCCAAGATGGATTCCTTCCTTCTCACAGCGGGTTTCACTAGGTGCCATTCTGATCCTAATGTCTACTTTTTACGGCAAGATGATTCGCTTCTGATTTTGGTTCTATATGTTGATGACCTTTTGATCGTCAGGAGTTCTTCATCAGCTATTACAGTGGTGAAGGCATCTATTCAGGAGAGATTTGACATGACAGACTTGGGTTTGTTGCACTACTTCCTTGGCATCATGATCTCACAGTCAGATTCAGGGATTTCTCTTGCACAACCTAAGTACGCTCTCAACTTGTTGGCTCGATTTAACATGGTTGATTGCAAGCCATCTCCGACTCCCTTTCTATCAGGAGTCAAGCTTGAGACTGATTGTTCTTCACCATTGGTTGATGCCACTCGATATCGACAACTTGTTGGTAGTCTCATCTACTTGACTCACACTAGGCTCGACATTTCATATACAGTGGGACTTGTCTCCAGATTCATGCAGGAACCCCATGAGCTACATTGGAAAGAAGCTAAGAGGATATTGCATTACATACATGGTTCACATAGATATGGGATTCACTACAGATTTGGTACAGAGGTTGACTTGGTTGGATATACAGATTCAGACTGGGCTGGCGATTCACAGACTCGTAAGTCCACTTCTGGTTACAGTTTCTCTCTAGGTTCAGGTCCTATCAGTTGGTCTAGCAAGAAGCAGAATGCTATTGCTATATCATCCACAAAGGTAGAGTACAGGGGAGCTGTTAATGCAGCCATTGAGGCTATTTGGCTTCAAGAGATTCTTTTTGAGTTTGGCATTCCTATCAGGTAGCCCACCATCATTTATTGTGACAAACAGAGTACCATATAGATTTGTAGGAATCTGGTTCAGCACCAGCGGACCAAGCACATAGAGATTCACATGCATTTCATTTGGGAGCTTATTCATAGTCAGGTCATTGACTTGATATTTTGCCAGTCTTCAGAGCAAGTTGCAGACATCTTCACCAAACCTTTCACTGAGAGTAAGTTCATTCATCTATGAGCTCTTCTTGGGGTGCGGTCTACATCTGTAGCAGCATCATCTTCAGGGGGGCCCTTCTAGCCTCTTTTTTTCTTTTATGTCTCTCTTTTGGGGGGGATTTTTTTCCTACGGGTTTTCTCCTTTTCTCTATCTTATGGGAGATTGCATTTTATACATGGATACCTCATCAGGCCTAGTTGTCGAGACCCATTTTATATTTCCACACTTCACACCTAAGCTGCACTTATGGGGGGGTATTAGTGTAGGTTTTTATTTTTCCCTATTTATTAATTAGGGAATATCATATATTTGTGCATACATGGAGTTTTCCTACATTTGTGGGATAGGCTAGCTTATGTGGAGATTGTGTGTCATATTTGTATCATAAGGTGTCATAAGAATGGCATAAGATACTCCTATTCTGGGTATGGGAGTTATTTCTCTATTCTTAGCACCTTGTCACCACCTTTTTTGGAAGAGTCTATTCTTGGGGTGCTTTGATCACCTTTTGTGGAGGAGTCTATTCTTGGGGTGCTTTGACCACCATTTGTGGAGGAGTTACTTACTAGCTCTCCTATATGTATTCTTCATTTTGGCCATTTCATGTTGAATAATTCAGATTTGGTTTCTCCATTTTGTTTTGTGCAATTTATCTTCTTGTTATTGTCAAATTGATTTAGCATCTTTGTGGTGTGCACTTGTTCATCTTGTGTGATCACGTCTTCATTGCACTCGCGTTATCCGGATTCTGGCAACAACTCCGATAATTACCACTATATGTAAAGATCATCATCTACTCTAACGGTGTAGTATTATTCTTTCACTACTTCTATGAAATAATCCCAAGTAGGTTCCACCTCAAGGCCAATGTCATATGTAATTAACCTCTTTTTGTACACTTCTCACTAATTTTTCACAAGCAATGATGCTCTTAAAAGAGCAAAAGTGATCTTTTCTCCATCGATGAAATTATTTATAGAGAAGTAGGTAGACAATTGATCTAACTATTTTTTTACTACATCAGCATTAATTTTGTCTTCAAATGTAGGAATATCAAAATTCACCTAAACCTTAAAGGGTGTTGGAGCATTGAAATGATGTTCCATGGATGAGGATCCAAGAAGTGTAGCTGAGGAGCTAGAATTTCCCATTAGGAGTTGTTGAAGAATTTGGGCAAATTATTGCATCATCTGTGCTTGTTACCATTGGAGGGATTCATTCACCATTTCCTTGAAAGGATCAGATGTCTTGATGTTATCCACCATTTGAAATCATTTGGAGTGAATAGGTGGATAGTTTGGAAGCTCTATTGTTTTCCACCCAAGCTTCTTGTAGCTTGACCTCATCCTTGAGATCATACACTCTCAAGACAAACTGATCTAATAACAATGATCCAAAACTTAGAAGTTTTATTTGACAAATATTTCAAGCACATAGAAATAATACAGTAATAATGAATTCTCTGAGAAGAGATGTATTATTACTCAAGATCACAATATAACTATATGCTTATCTCTGGGAAGAGATGTCTGATTTTCCATTTCAAGTTACATCTTCATTTATACCCATTTTCAAATCAGGGGGAGGATGTGTAAGGTCACCAATCTCAAGGGATATTAAGTGGTTTGACTTCCATGCTTTAAAATAATATAGAATTTGAGGAATTACTATTTTTAAACTGCACTACTAAAATTGAAATTTAGGGAACTTTCATTGGTTTTTTGGGGTCAAAATTCATCAAGAAGAGCTATATTCCATCTCATGACATTCTAATCATTCTTATCTTTCTAATGGTTCAAATGGTGAGTCAATTGAAGCTACGGTGCAAAAGTTATGGCTCCCAGAAGTTTCGTCATCAATTGGGGTGGAACTATCACCCAAATTATCACCTAAATTATTTCCCGGATCAAGTAGGGGTATGTAAATGACTCCTCATTATCTCAAATCATTAATATTTGGCCACTAATCCCTTTATTTTACTGAATTATTATTGCGGTGGTGTTGTGTTATAAGGGTCATCTGGTGCTTTCCTAAAGCATATATCTTTAGTAGGATATATTTTATGAAATCCATGATTCTCCATTTGTAGGGCATTTAAGGTTTCTCAAAAGTTATGATTAGGCATGATGGAACTTATTTTTTATGGGAATTAAAAAGGAAATTCAATAGATGGTGGCTAAATTTGATACCTACCAATGTAATAAGGATGAAACAACACTCATCCCTAAGTTTCTTGAACCCTTGCCCATCCCTACCAAGGTTTGGATTGATATTTCTATATATTTCATTGAGTAGCTCCCTAAATCTAGAGGAAAAATAGTGATCTTAGTTTTGGTTGATCACCACTCCAAATATAGTCATGTTTGTGCCCTTATCCATCCCAATACCACTTCCACAGTCACACAAATTTTTTTGGACTAGATTTTCTATTTTCATGGCATTCCTTCATCTATTGTCTTAGATCATGATGTAACCTTCACCAACCATTTTTGGATATAAATATTTTTTTGTACCAACACCTAACTGAAGAGGAGTTTTGGGTATCATCCCCAAATAGATGGGTAGACTAAAATTATCAACAAATGCTTGGAAATTTTCCTTCATTACTTCACCTCAAAATAACAAAATCTATGGTAAAAGTGGCTCCTCCTCATCAAATGGTGGTGCAATACCTCCTACCATACTTCAATGAAAATGATTCCATATGAAGTAGTCTATGGTCAATCACCACCAGTGCTCCTTCTATACACCCCCAATAGTTTCATAGTTTAAACAGTTGACATGATTCTCCAAACTCGAGATTAGATCCTCAGCATCCTATGAGATAATCTTGATCTGACACAAAATAAAATGAAACAACAAGCTAATTAACAACATTTTGAGCACACTATTCAAATGGTTTTTCTTTGCCTTTACCCATACAAGAAATCCTCCCTAAAACTTAGATGGCATCATAATATGTCTCCCAAGTTCTATGGGCCCTATAAATTTCTCCATAATATTGTCTCATTTTATTATAAGTTGGAGCTCTCACCTTCTTCTTGAGTTCACCTAATATTTCATGTCTTTTGTATGAAGAAATTTCTTGGCACCAACATCAGAGTGTAGATTATTTTACTAGAACTTGATAATGAAGTATCCATCTTTATTGAGTTAGAGGCAATCATGGATAGGTGCACATGCTAACTTCACTCCCACTCCATCACAAAGGTTTTAATTCAATGGCATGGAATGCAACTAGAGGATGCCACATGGAAACCACTATTTCAAATTTAGCACCAATTCCCACATTTAATGTTTTGAAGACAGATTTTTCTAAGAGGGAGGGGATGTTAAGAACCCATGCTACCCCTTCACTTTATTTTTTTAGTGTAATAGTTGTTATAGATGCATATGCTTTGTAAGTCATCCTGTAAGCATTTTTTTATCCCACGTTCATGGGAAGTAGTAGTTGCTTAGATTAAACTTAGTATATAAGTAAGTGTTAAGGCCAATGAAGGCATCCATGAATTTATTGTATTGAGCTTGCTCAAAGGATGTTTCCCCCTTAAATAGGTCAGTTATTTTGTAGTTCAGCCATTGTAATTCATTTCTACTTATTTGAGTTAATATATTGCTAATTTTCATAGTTTATTTCATGTATTTGAAATTATTTGCTAACTTGTTCAGAAAGGATCCTCTTAGACACTTTGTTTATATCCCTAAAGTCTACACATAGCCCCATTTCATCATTTTTATTCTTATAGGGACTAAATTTGTAACCCAAGATGAGTACTTGATAGAAAAATAATATTAGCCTCTATTAGTTCAGATAGCTCACTCTTCATCAGGGGTTCTATTTTTGGAATTATATGTCTTTTCATCTATCTAAAAGGTTTGGTATTTAGATCTAATTCTATTGTATGTTGGGCTAAGATAGGATTAAATCCTCTTATATCATGATAACTCTAAGCTAAGTTATCATCAAAACCTTTACATAACTCAATAAAATCTTGCTTTCTAGAATCATTGCATACCTTTCCTATCTTTAATGATTTTTATTTTGAGATGACCACTAGCTCATAGTCTTCTTCATTCATCGTGATGTTCTTATTATCTCCTTTCATTTGATCATCTAAATTTAACATGTTTTCTAGTGTAACAAGACCCATAAGTAGTTTGTATGTCTTTAATTGGATGATCTAATCTCCATATTGGATAATTTCATTGGGTGTGTCTTTAAATGTTGATATTTTTGTCCCAAAAATATCATAACATATATACCCTAAGGGAGACCTCTTAATTTTTTGAGAAAATCCCTTGAATTGATAAAAAACCCCCAATTTTCCCTTATATTACAAAATCTAGAACTCTAGATGCAATTCACAATTTTTGAAATTGCAAATTGCTTCTTGAACTCTAGATCCCAAATACACTAACCCTTCATTTTGAAGGAATCCAAAACATTGACTATAAATTGTAATTTTTCAAATTGCAAATTGAAACTTGAGTTTCAGATCCCACAAAGCACTAACCTGTGAAATCTAAAACCCCATTTACAATTTGCCATTTTTCAAAATTGTAAACTATAAATGGAGTTCCAGAACCCAAAAACCAAACACCCTCATGGGATATATAACTCAAAATATAATTTGTAAATTGTAAATTCCATCCTAATTTTTGACTCTTGTGGAACACTTCTCTAATGGAATCCATAACTCACTGAGCAATTTGCAATTTGAAAAATTACAAATTACAATGTATCTTTTGAATCCTACCAACAAATTAAGTCACATAATCTATAACTCTAGATGCAATTTATAATTTTAAAAAATTGCAAATTACATGTGGAGTTATAGCTTCTTATTTCTACGTAAAACAAACTCTCATAAAATATGAAGGTTAACATGTAATTTATAAATTAAAAAATTGCATGAAGAATCTATATTTATACCACCAACTACAATCAAAGAATTAATTGAAAGATTTTCCTATTTAAACATGTAATTTGGGGATTTATAAATCCATTGTTTAATCTGTTAATAGTAACTTTCAGCTCTAATGAAGACCTAACACTATACCATCACATCAAAACCATATTTTTAATTAATGCCATGTCATCATCCCCCACTTCACAGTATTCTTGGTTTTTTAGTTATATTTTTTACCATTGCTCCTATAATTTAAATCTTATTTAGACTTTTCATTTCTTGTGAAAGGTTTCAAATTCATTTTTCTAGGGTTCTCATTACTTACTCATCATTTAAAGTGCAAGGTTTTCTCTATGTTTACGTAAGTTTGGTCTAATTTTAGGGATCATATTATTATCATCTGAGTTTGTCATTTTTTGCTTAAAACATATAGCATAATTAAGATATAGGGTTTTAAGGTTTTATTTTCCAATGTTTCATCATAAAAATACTAAGTTTCTCCCTCAAATATTTGTAGTCAAATCTAGGGCTTTGACAAATACAAGTGAATATACCCTAGCATATTCCCCAAAAGAACTATTAATATTCCTTACAAGATACCTCTAGGGACCTACAGACACTGGACCTATCTAAAACACCTCCCATCTCCATGAGTTTTTCTCTTGTTCTAAGCACCTAGAATCCCCACATAATTTTAAGTACCTACAAATAATGGACTTTCTCTAAACACTTCCAATCCCCATGGGATTATAACCTACTCATAATAGTGCCAAGTTCCACTAGACATTAGACCTATTCATAACATCTTGAAGTTCTACCAAAGTTTTCATTTGCACAGATTACCTCCAATCTCCACCAAAGATTACCTAATTCAATCACCTATAAATCCTACCAGCTCTTGTAGTTGGTTTTCCACAAGAATTCTCTCTAAATTCCATGTCTTAAAAAGAGATGAAGTTTAATTTAAAATTCCCTAGGTTTACTCTTAGCTTAAGTCCAATACTATAGAAGTAACTAATATAGACCTACGTCACATTAACCTAGGGGACTTCTAGACCTAGATTAATGTAGAGTTTAAGAGTGATTATATCTAGGGTATTTATGACTCTAAAATTATATAGGTATTATCCTTTCCACTAACGATCCAAAGTCTTGAGTTGGTGCTGACACTAGCCCAACATTATGATTCTGATAGATGAGAGGTTGTGAATGATAAAGGGGGAAAGATTTTTAATATAGACCTCAATTTCATCAATTCAATGTTTGTTATCCCATAGTTTGAGAGGTATCTCAACATTACTCCTAAAACATCCCACCAATTCTTTCAAGACAATAAATATGGATGTCAGAAAATGATTAACAAATAATGGCTTAAGGCCACAAAGATTGCCTCTACTAGATTGCCAAAGACATTGGCAAGGATTGACTTCAAAGATGAAGTTAGGGATATTATAATATTTTTGCATAGGATTACTAGTAGTCCTAATGCTAAGAACTTATAGGAATGGATGTAACAATATACCTGGGGCATCCATTAGAATTCAAAATACATACACTAGGCTCAACTCATCAGTGATTCCCTCCAAAAGTAATTGATGCAGGTTTAAACAATAGGAAAGTTATTCATGACTTCCTACCTTGTATACATTTTGGCCTAAGGGAGATCTTTCTCAGACCTCAATATAGTTCCTAGTGAGATAAACAAAGTATACAAATACTATCCTAACCTCACATTGGAGGCTAGTAGACAACATTTTAGGAGAGTTAATGATGCATTCATCTATTATGTTTGATAAAGATATTGGGAGAACAAAGTTCTCATAGGTAGTAACTATAGAGATTTCCAAATGGGGCTCCTATTTCATTTAGTTCCCCACTTATTCATATATCAAGGCTGGTGGATTCAGTGGCTACCCATATATACTCCTAAGATATGTTAATGACTAGTGGGCATTGATGGAGCTAGTTAGATAACTTATGGAGACCCATAAACTTATATATAGTAGGTACAAGTTGGGAATTAATTTTCCAATCAATAGTGGTAGATAAATATGCCCCTCTCTCCTCAAAACAAAGTGTGCTAAGGCATAAATGTGCTAAATGACTCTAATAACATTGGAGACCAATCCATTCTTTGATGTTTATGGAAATATCACCATCATATTGGGAGTTTCTACATACTTTCATGTTCCATATTTTGAAAAATATTGGTAAGACTTAGAGGATGAAGAGAGGGTCAAAATGAAAGACCATTCTATAATGACCTTTTAATAGGTCAAAGATTATGATTTGGCACCAATTACAGATGACTTGGTAGATGATAAGTCTTTAGAGGAACCAAATTATTATAAACATATCATTATTCAAGCCCTTGCACCAGTATGGTGGTTAGTTCTCGAGTCCTTTTCTTTCATTGATAGAACAACCCATGTGATAAACAAAACAATCAATTGGTTGAGAAGAAAATGAGTTCAAGTAATAAAAGATAAAGTGGGTATCAAAGAGAAGATTTTAAATATTAAAGAAGAGGGTCCTCCATTAGCAGAAGGTCCTAGTGGCATAATGGGTGAACAACCAAAAGCGCAAGTGACCTCCCAAAAGAAGAATAAGAAAACTAAGGCCAAGAAGGGGAAATCAAGTAAAGAGGGGTCAACATTGAATTAACTAATTAACATCTCATGAGAAGACACATTTGAAGTATGATCTTCCAAATCTTCTACACTAATATTTGCCATAATGACAAACCCTATTTCTATTGTTCATTCTCTACATGTGTACATAATTATTGAATCTCTAATGCCTCTACCTTAGGTATATACTCCCCTTACATATTAGGTCTCCACTCCACCTCTCATTCTTACCACTTTACCTACCATGATAAGTCAATTATAACTAGTGCAATCAGTTCAAGTGGACACTCAAGGTCTCCCATCAAAGGATTCTCAAGTTTCTACTCCACTTTCCCTTCCTCCAATTTCACTCCATCCTTCCATTTCACTCCCCTTTCCCATTCCACCCATAATTCCTTCCATTTCATCCCCATTAATTTCCAACACAAATAAATAATACATAGCTAAGAACTCAATCATCTTAACTTTAGTCATCTTAAATCCTAGGATAACTACATCATCTTCATCCCCTTTAATATTCCCTACCCTACCAACCCTGAGTGGCCCAACTCATTTAATTGAATCATTAAATACTTTGGCTTCCACCCTCCCACCAGTTCCTAAATATAGATTACTTGTGTCTATTCCCCCTATTGTATTAATTCCATCTTCCACATATCCAATACACATAGTTATTTCCATTACTCCCACCTCCTCTACTTCTATAGTTTGCACAACACCTGAAATGGAGATAGGAGAAACATAATTCCTTGATGCAAACATGGATTTGAAACCTACTAATGGAGATGGAATTCCATATGCATCTCTCAAGTAATCAATGATAGCATGCACTCATGACTCCACACTTGTAATGGTACCTACTAGTGCAATATCCTAAACTGATGATTCTCAAGTGATAGTATTTATATAACAAGATGCTACCCCTAGTTGGCTAGAAAAAATAAAGAAAAAAAGTGAAAGCAGATGATTTCCCCCATTACACTAGACTTTGGACTTTTAGATGTGAATAAGAAGTCCAAGTATACTCCTTGGACCTTCTACAAAATACTGTGTGATAATACAAGGGAAAGATATGTTGATATTGCAATCCCCCCACTAGACAAACCAAAGGAAGATATTGTGGTAGGAGACTATCAAATATCCAACATTCTTCTTGGATGAAAAATAAGGGAGGGTTTAAAACATGATGTTTAATCTAGCATCAACTCCCTTTTTGATAGAATATATAGTGATAAAGCCACAAGGATGAATTTAAGAACAAGGTGAATCAACTCATAGCTATACTTAACAAATTTATAGAGGCCAGTGGATCATCGGTATAACCTAAGTCAGTGCAACTATTAAACCAAATCCCAAATCACAAAATAATAAATGTGGTGACTAAAATTACTAGCATGGTAAGGGCTACTAAATAAACTCATTTCCAATGGCAATAGGATTATTTCTATGATAGTGTATCATTATATAGTTATCAGAGAAAGGACCTTTTTAAGAGGACATGTCAGTAAATATGAAAGAAAAATATAAAGCTTAAATCTATATTATCCCAAGTTAACTATTATAGACTGTATCAATATGGACATCCTCCTTGCCGAAGGGATACTGAAGAATGATGGAGAAAAAGAGGAATTACATTAAGCAACTCAATTCATCATAAAGTTACTTATAGAGACTACTCACAAAGCCAAGGTTGGTAATGACAAGGCTATATATATGTTGTATGACATTGAAGAAATTTTGGGTAAATTATTTTACAAACCAATAGATGATGAGGGTAATTTCCTCCCAATAGTAGAGGTTTATAGAAATTTCAAGGAAGTATTTGAAAAGGAATCTACAAAGACTATAGTCTTTACCTCAATTTCTATCTACCAATACATTAGGTACCAAAATACACAAGATAAAATGGGTAAACAAATATAAGAAATCAAGGCCTTAAGATGGGAACTTTTTGATACATCATCAGATTGTGAAGTCACCAACCTCTACTCCTTTGGACCGAATGAAGATAGAATATAGGAGATATTCAAGTCTTTTGACACATATGTTGAAAATCTACACACTGAGAAAGACCAAAAGGTAGAGGAAGTTTTGTGAATTAATTAATTATTTTCTATTGAAACATTTCCATGTATTTTAATTTCATTATTTCAAAAACATTCTAAAGTTTTATATTGTAAAAATGCAAATATCATTTATAGATATTTTGATAAATAAAAATAGGTATTTTACACTTTATTTTTTGACAAGTTGAAAACTATAAAAAACACAATTACAAATTACACTTTCTATTTTGACAAGCTATAAGTGTTATAGTGTAAAAGTACATATTGAAAATTGAAAAATCCATTTTGATAAAGTGACATGACTTAAAAGCTATAAATGTCTCATTTGTAATTTTCAAGTTAAGATTTTTCAAAAAGTGACTTCAGTTACTTCCAAGTTATCTTTTGTTTAAACATTGAGTTTTATTTTGGGTGCCACCCATTTGCATGAAGAATAACTTACAACTGCGTGGAGTGGGGAAGAAGCATTGTATGAATATTTTCTAGTTATATCCATTTCATACCAAGTTGAAGACCATGTCAGTTCTTGTAGGCATTTTTCCAAACCATTTTACAAAGACAAAGAATGTCACAAACAAGAGATCATGCCTCTTTTGCTTGAGTTTCCAATTTTACATTATTTCTTATACTGGGCATTGAAGTTGCTAATAACTACATCTCATCTATGATATATTTTGTATAAATATGGGTAAACCCCATAGTTGAGTCTATATTTTTGTTGTTAGTGATTTTTTTTCATTTTTAATGTATTTTATACAAGTTTTAGCCTCGAGAATGAAATAAATTGAATATTTTGTCTTTCTTGTCTGAGAAATCCTTGTCTATGAAAAGTTATTCTAATATTTGTGGATATTAAATTTCCTATTTCAATCACAAGAATTCATTTATGGTATTTTATACCCTTTTGTAAGATTGTTTGATAAAATAAATGAATCTAATCCCTTCTATGAAAAATAACAAATATTGCCTTTGATTTCTATTAGGTTGTGGAGCTAAAAGCTTCACTAATGCAGACATTGGAGGAGGTTGCTGAAGTGTCACAGACACTGGCATCGGTCAGGCCAACCGAAGTCGGTCAGTATTAGATAGGAAGAGCAACCGACGTCGGTCAGGGATCAGCCGACGTCGGTCATCTCCAGGCAGACAGGGACCGACGTCGGTCGCCTGTGTGGTTCCGAACTGCTAGTTTTATGAACAGTTCATTAACGAACCGGTTGTTTGTATGAAGAAGGATAATTTTAGTCTTGAGCTGTAAATCTAATTATTATAATTAGTTGTCTAATTATTGTTTGCATGAGATCTATTTAAGAGACTCATGGGCTGTATTGTAATGTGTGCTAGAGAGTAAGAGAGAAAATATTAGCTCCTTCTGTGTGTGAAGAGAGCATGGTGTGTTCCTCCTAGTTCCATAGTACCAAGTGTGGGTGCTGGTTTGGAGAATTAGAGGGGTTCTTCATGTATGTAGGATCTTGGTCAGCAGGTGTGCAAGGCCACGTTTGGAGATCTATATGGTAAGTAAGATCATTGATCTATAGGTGTATGTGTGTGCATGGTCTAGGTTTGCAGGTGTGTAGAACTAGGTTGATTTGTAGGTGACAGCAAGATCAAAGTGACAGTAACACAACAGGGAGTAAGATCAAGCAGGATCTACTTGGAGTACGGTGTGTACTCAGTTGGAGAGCAAAGAGGAAGGCAAGGTAGTTCCTTCCAAAGTAAGATCATTTGAGTTGTAGGTTGTTGCAATTTTAGGGGAGATCTACTTGAAGTAAGATTGTGTACTTGGAGTGCGTGGAGCACTTGTGGAGTGCGTAGAGCACTTGTGTATTGGCAGTAGTGGATACTGACTGGTTAGAGGTGAACACCAACTCTGTGTTTGAGTTGTGTGTTGGGACTGTAAGAGAGAGAGAGAGCTTTGAGGAAAGAATTACTGTACACTTGAGGTGTGGGAAGCCTCTAAGAGGTGTGAAGAAGAAGTGGCATCTTCTTTATTGTATTCATTTCTGGATGAGTATTAATACAAGTTGTGTATTGTCTCTCATATTCTATGTTGTTTCTGGTTTCTAGTTACTTGTTACTTCTGGTTAATTCCGCATCTTAAGTTGCTTATATTTGGTAATCAATTGTGCTTTCATGGTGTCCTAACAGTTGGTATCAGAGCAAGGTTGTTGGCTCATAGCTTGATACCACTAACAATTGGTATCAAAGCTAAGGTTGCAGGGAGCAGGTTTGTGTTTGGTTACAGGTCACTCTCAGGGGTTTCTAATTGAGTGGGAGTATATCAACGGCAGAAGAAAGTAAGCTATGAATGGAGAAACTGAATAGCATGAATGGTCAATTACGGTGTTATGGAAAGAAAGAGCAGGTAAAGAAAGATTGTTGGTTGGTAGCAGATCAGCATGAAGGAACTGAAGAAGCAGATGTTGTAGGTGTTATTGCACAAGATGCTCTGAAATGTTTCTTGGATAAAGTAGAATCTTGTTCTATAGATTCTGTTACCTCTTTCCATGCAGCCCCAAGTAGAGGGGTTGGTGAGCCTTGTCATAGTATTGGCAGAGGGGAAGTGTTGCTAGAATTGCAAGTGGCCAACACATTGGTGTTGAAGGAGTTCATGTAGGTCCCAGACTTGAAGATGCGGCTAATTGCTTTAGGAAAGCTGGGTGATGAGAGATGCACAATAACTCTCATAGCGGATGCACTTGAATTAGCTGGTGGTAAGAAAGTAGGTACTCTTTATCTACTTGCTTATATTATTGATTCTTCTTCTGTTGTGAAGACGTGGCTTTGTAGGCTTGTTCACATGAGCAAGAAGGAGATGCATGCTCTTAAGCGGAAGACAGATGTGTTTGACAAACTTAAGAACTAGAAAGCCTTGGTGTTTCTAGAGGAGATGACGGACAGAGATCAGTGGACAAGGCTGGACATCTCTGAGCAGGTTAGTTTGGACATGGGATTGATTCAAAGGAGCTCGTGGGTAAAAAGTCATCACTCACAGGTGAACACAGTTACTGGCATCGGTCAAGGGGAACTGGCATCAAATAGATAGGTGCCGATGTTGGTCATGTGCAGACCAGATCCGGTGGTGTTGGGTAGTGTGGCTATCGGTGTCGGTTAAGGAACCGATGTTGGTGACCAGGTAAGATCAATGTTGGTAAAAAAATTGGCATCGATAGAAAGGACAGTCGCATGGGAATTGATGTCAGTCAGTTGCAGATTATGTGGTGACCGAGGTCGGTCACTGAAATGGATTTTGGGCAGACAACAAGCTGTCAAGGAGTCTCAAATGCCCATGGGGAGGACTAAAAATTTAATTAAGCCTCAAATTCATTGTTCCTCTTCTTTATACTAGTTGCTGATTGTAGAGCAGGAAGGATCTAGGAAATAGTGGGAGCATGGCATGAACAGGATGCAGGACCAAACGAGAGATTTGGTAGGGTTGCCAGCCGGTATGAAAGCACTGAGATGAATGGATACCTCGGTTAAAGAATAGAGAGAATGGACACATGAGATGGAAGGCTAGGTCATATGGTCTTGAGGAAGCTGTAGGACAGTGGTACAGGTTTTGATAGGTGGATGACAAAGCATAGCTTTAGTCAGTGTCATTGTAACCATTATGTTTGTCTTACCAGGTGGATGATGGTCGTAACATTATCCTATTACTATATGTGGATGGTATGCTAGCTAGCAGGTTTATACATATAGAGTTTTGCTAAGCTAAGGGTAATGTTAGTTCAGTGGTTTGCCATGATGGATTTGGGAGCAACAAAATTATTTGGCATGAGAGACATGGAAGATCACAGGGTGATTTTGTCTCCAATGGGAGCTGATGTGAATCAGGTGTTAGTGAGGTTCAATATGAAGGATGAATAAATGGAACACACCAAGGGCTGAATAGTTTAGTGTCTAAAATCACATGAGGTATGGTATAGACCTGAGTTTTCCCCAGCAGTGGGAGCTATCAGAGAGTTAGAACCAATTCGGGGAAGTGGGTTCTCAGGTATTTGAGAAGGACCAACAGCATGGATTCATGCTATGCAGGGTTAGGACTTCACTACATGGGTTTGTAGGTTTGGATGTGGTAGGTTACTCTGATGATAGGAGGTTCACCACAGGTGTTGTGGTGGTTGGTCTTCAAGATTGAGCATGAAGAGGGATACAAGCCAGGAAACAAATTACACAGTGTACAGGTATAGGTAGAGTGCAACTGTTTATCTCCAAGTGGGAGATTGTTAGGTTGTGGAGCTAAAATATTCACTGATGCAGACATTGGAGGAGGTTGCTGAAGTGTCACAGACACCAACGTCGGTCAGGCCAACCGATGTCAGTCAGTATTAGATATGAAGAGCAACTGATGTCAGTCAGGGATCAGCCAACATCGGTCATCTCCAGGCAGACAGGGACCGACGTCGGTCACCTATGTGGTTCCAAATTGTGAGTTCTACGGATAGTTCATTAGCGAACCAGTTGTTTGCATGAAGAAGGCTAATTTTAGTCTTGAGCTGTGGATCTAATTATTGTAATTAGGTGTCTAATTATTGTTTGCATGAGATCTATTTAAGAGACTCATGGGCTGTATTGTAATGTGTGCTAGAGAGTAAGAGAGAAAATATTAGCTCCTTCTGTGTGTGAAGAGAGCATGGTGTGTTCCTCTTAGTGCCACAGTACTAAGTGTGGGTGCTGGTTTGGAGAATCAGAGGGGTTCTTCATGTATGTAGGATCTTGGTCAGCAGGTGTGTAAGGCCAAGTTTGGAGATCTACATGGTAAGTAAGATCATTGATCTACAGGTGTATGTGTGTGCATGGTCTAGGTTTGTAGGTGTGTAGAACTAGGTTGATTTGTAGGTGGCAGCAAGATCAAAGTGATAGCAACACAACAGGGAGTAAGATCAGGCAGGATCTACTTGGAGTATGGTGTGTACTCAGTTGGAGAGCAAAGAGGAAGGCAAGGTAGTTCCTTCCAAAGTAAGATCATTTGAGTTGCAAGTTGTTGCATGTTTAGGGGAGATATACTTGAAGTATTATTGTGTACTTGGAGTGCGTGGAACACTTATGGAGTGCGTGGAGCACTTGTGTACTGGCAGTAGTGGATACTAACTGGTTGGAGGTGAACACCAACTCTGTGTTTGAGTTGTGTGTTGGGACTGTAAGAGAGAGAGCTTTGAGGAAAGAATTATTGTACACTTGAGGTGTGGGAAGCCTTTGAGAGGTGTGAAGAAAAAGTGGCATCTTCCTTATTTTATTCATTTCTAGATGAGTATTAATACAAGTTGTGTATTATCTCTCATATTCTGTGTTGTTTCTAGTTTTTAGTTACTTGTTACTTTTGGTTAATTCCGCATCTTAAGTTGCTTGTATTTGGTAATCAATTATGCTTTCGTGGGGTCCTAAAAGTTGGTATCAAAGCAAGGTTATTGGATCATAGCTTGATACCACTAACAGTTGGTATCAGAGCTAAGGTTGCAGGGAGCATGTTTGTGTTTGGTTACAGGTCACTCTCAGGGGTTTCTGATTGAGTGGGAGTATAGCAACGGTAGAAGAAAGTAAGCTACGAATGGAGAAACTGAATAGCATGAATGGTCAATTATGGTGTTATGGAAAGAAAAAGCAGGTAAAGAAAGATTGTTGGTTGGTAGCAGATCAGCATGAAGGAACTGAAGAAGCAGATGTTGTAGGTGTTGTTGCATAGGATGCTCTATAATGTTTCTTGGATAAAGTAGAATCTTGTTCTATAGATTTTGTTGCCTCTTTCCATGCAGCCCCAAGTAGAGGGGTTGGTGAGCCTTGTCATAGTATTGGCAAAGGGGAAGTGTTGCTAAAATTGCAGGTAGCCAACACATTGGTGTTAAAGGAGGTCATGCAGGTCCCAGTCTTGAAGATGCGGCTAATTGCTTCAGGAAAGCTGGGTGATGAGAGATGCACAAGAACTCTCACAGTGGATGCACTTGAATTAGCTAGTGGTAAGAAAGTAGGTACTCTTTATCTACTTGATTATATTACTGATTCTTCTTTTATTGCGAATACATGGCTTTGTAGGCTTGGTCACATGAGCAAGAAGGAGATGCATGTTCTTAAGCGAAAGACATATGTGTTTGACAGACTTAAGAACTGGAAAGCCTTAGTGTTTCTGGAGGAGATGACGGACAAAGATCAGTGGAGAAGGCTGGACATCTCTGAGCAGGGTAGTTTGGACATGGGATTGATTTAAAGGAGCTCACAAGTAAAACGTCATCACTCACAAGTGAACACAGTTACCGGTGTTGGTCAAGGGGAACTGGCGTTAAACAGACAGGTGCTAATGTCGGTCATGTGCAGACCAGATCTAGTGGTGTCAGGTAGTATGGCCACTGGCGTTAGTTAGGGAATCGACATCGGTGACCAGGTAAGACTGATGTTGGTTAGAAAATTAGCATTGATAGAAAGGATAGTCGCATGGGAACTGACATCAGTCAGATGCAAATTGTGTGGTGACCGAGGTCAGTCACTGAGACAGATTTTGGGTGGACAACAAGCTGTCAAGGAGTCTTAAATGCCTATGGGGAGGATTGAAAGTGTAAGTAAGCCTCAAATTCATTGTTCCTCTTCTTTATACTAGTTGCTGACTATAGATCAGGAAGGATCCAGGAAACAATGGGAGCATGGCATGAAAATGATACAAGACCAAACGGGAGATTTGGTAGGGTTTCCAACTGGTATGAAAGCACTGAGATAAATGGATACCTTGGTTAAAGAATAGAGAGAACGGATACATAAGATAGAAGGCCAAGTCATATGGTCTTGAGGAAGCTGCAGGACAGTGGTACAGGTTTTGACAGGTGGATGACAAAGCATGGCTTTAGTCAGTGTCATTGTAACCATTTTGTTTGTCTTACCAGGTGGATGATGGTCACGACATGATCCTATTAATGTATGTGGATGGTATGCTAGCTAGCAGGTTTGTACATATAAGGTTTTGTTGAGCTAAGGGTAAGGTTAGTTTAGTGGTTTGCCATGAAGGATTTTGGAGCAGCGAAATTCTTTGGCATGAGAGACATGGAAGATCACAGGGTGATTTTGTCTCTAGTGGGAGCTGATGTGAATCAGGTGTTAGTGAGGTTCAATACGTAGGATGTAGAACTAGAGCACACCAAGGGCTAGACAGTTCAGTGTCTAAAATCACATGAGGTCTGGTATAGACCTGAGTTTTCCCCAACAGTGGGAGCTGTCAGAGAGTTAAAACCAATTTGGGGAAGTGGGTTCTCAGGTATCTGAGAGGGACCAACAGTAGGGATTCATGCTATGCAAGGTCAAGACTTCACTACATGGGTTTGTAGGTTCAGATGTGGCAGGTTACTTGGATGACATGAGGTTCACCACAGGTGTTGTGGTGGTTGGTCTTCAAGGTTGAGCTTGAAGAGGGATACAAGCTAGGAAACAAATTAGATGGTGTACAAGTATAGGTATAGTGCAACTGTTTATCTCCAAGTGGGAGATTTATGGTTATGGAGCTAAAAGCTTCATTGATGCAGACATTGGAGGAGGTTGTTGAAGTGTCACAAACACTGGCATCGATCAGGCCAACTGACGTCAGTCAGTATTAGACAAGAAGAACAACCAACGTCAGTCAGGGATCGGCTGGCGTCGGTCATCTCCAGGCAGACAGGGATCGACGTCGGTCACCTATGCGGTTCTGAACTATGAGTTATACATACAGTTCATTAACAAACTAGTTATTTGCATGAAGAAGGCTAATTTTAGTCTTGAGCTATGGATCTAATTATTGTAATTAGGTGTCTAATTATTGTTTGCATGAGATCTATTTAAGAGACTCATGGGCTGTATTTTAATGTGTGCTAGAGAGTAAGAGAGAAAATATTAGCTCCTTCTATGTGTCAAGAGAGCATGGTGTGTTCCTCCTAGTGCCACAGTACCAAGTGTGGGTGCTAGTTTGGAGAATCAGAGGGGTTCTTCATGTATGTAGGATCTTGGTCAATAGGTGTTCAAGGGCACGTTTGGAGATCTACATGGTAAGTAAGATCATTGATCTGCAGGTGTATGTGTGTGCATGGTCTAGGTTTGCAGGTGTGTAGAACTAGGTTGATTTACAGGTAGCAGCAAGATCAAAGTGACAACAACACAATAGGGATCAAGATTAGGTAGGATCTACTTGGAGTACGGTGTGTACTCATTTGGAGAGCAAAGAGGAAGGCAAGGTAGTTCCTTCCAAAGTAAGATCATTTGAGTTGCAAGTTGTTGCAAGTTCAGGGGAGATATACTTGAAGTACGATTGTTTACTTGGAGTGCATGGAGCACTTGTGTACTAGTAGTAGTGGATACTGACTGGTTGGAGGTGAACACCAACTCTGTGTTTGATTTGTGTGTTGGGACCGTAAGAGAGAGAGAGCTTTGAGGAAAGAATTACTGTACACTTGAGGTGTGGGAAGCCTCTGAAAGGTGTGAAGAAGAAGTGGCATCTTCTTTATTGTATTCATTTCTAGATGAGTATTAATACAAGTTGTGTATTATCTCTCATATTTTGTGTTGTTTCCGGTTTCTAGTTACTTGTTACTTCTGGTTAATTCTGCATCTTAAGTTGCTTGTATTTGGTAATCAATTGTGCTTCTGTGGGGTCCTAACAATTTCCCATTTGCATGAGCCTATGCTCAAACAAAATTTCAATCTATTTTTTGTTAAGTTATGCTCATAAAATAAAGCATTAAAATCCATTAAAAGTATTTTTTTCAAACACCATTTTTTTTTTGCACATTTTATTCTCAAACTATTTTCGTAGTCAAACCCTAGTTTAGGGGCAAGAACACTAAAGGAATGAAATTGATATAAAATTAGTATTTTATTAGTTGCACCAAATTTAGTGAAATGAAGTTGGTCTTCTTTAGAGATTAACCTCAATTCATTAAAGTCCCATAGCTTTGGAGGTTTTTCCATTGTATTATTAGGTATTTCACATCAAGCTACTACATCAAGTGATGGGTGCAAAACATATGTGATAACAATTTTTGGCACACCTATTAGGACCACAAAAATTACAAAGAGATTGGTGTTATTATCACTAAGCATTGTATGATTTTTGTCCAAATTTCAGAATATCCTGGCAACTCCACTAGCCTATCGACTTGGAATCTCAATGTTTATGTATGCTAAGAAAACAAATAAGATCATCTACTAAAGTTAAGAGAGATAATTTTTTAAAACTATCATTTCCTTCTAAAAAGAGATCAAAATTAGTTGTCCCTATTTATAAAGTATATCCTATAATTTTATTTGTATCTCCATCAATTACTCCCATCAGTGTCATACCTCCTATAATGGTTGGAGATTTCAATGGAGGAAGATGGCTCCTATTGGCCAAATATGATGATATACCTACTTAGAATTTAAAAATCCTACCGTATTTTATGGGTGAAACTTCTACCACTCTTATGGAACACATCGAAAATATTTCTAATATGTGTTCAATCCACAATGTGGTAAAAGATAATGTTGTAATTAGACTCCTAGTTTCCTCTTTTAAAGGTAAAGCCTTATAGTGGTATAAAATCCTTTCTCCCAACTCCATTCAAGTTTGGGATGAGCTAGGAACTACAATATGTACCCAATTTGAAGACAAGAGTGACCTCCTTTCTTTGATTGAATAGTTAATTACTATTCAATGGGATCCTCATGAGCATATGACTAACTTCAATTTCTATTTCTAGAAGACGTGGAATATAAATCTAATACTGGTAAAGCCAAATTCAAACAATGCTTTCCTATATTACTTACGAGACCTAAATAGCTATATCATTGTTATGATTTAGTCTATGGGTGGCACCACACTTCTTAATACCTATGAGATTACAATAAGGGTAAAAAATTGTTTAATACAAGTAGGGAAATTTTCCCCAAGGCCATCAATGCCTCTATTTCCAAAAATACCTCCTATTCTACCACCTATAATTGCTCCAATTCCCATCACAAGTAAATCACCAGCTTTAACCCCTACACCTATAGATGATTTATATGAGGTTAAGTCACTACTCAAGAGTTTTGTCAATGAGTTGGTAGTAATGAAGAGGCAAAAATTCTAGAACTAAAAGCCTTTTTATAAGGCTAACCTAGAATACTAGCACAATAGGTAACCATACTATGGAGATAGGTAGCTATATCAAAGCAATTCATAGCCACAGGGTCAAGGTATGTAATCAAAACCTCCAAAAATCAATGCTCTACCTACACTAAGTTCTTTTAAAGTTATTTCACCTATTTAGAATAACTTGGATCAAGAGTATGAGTGGTGTTATCCTTTTCCTCAACCACATAATCAAAACACTTATCCTAATGGTTTTATTAGTCAATATTTTATGGTGCAAGGCATATCAAGTACATAAGGACAAGAATAAGAATCTACTTCCCAACAAGTAGATCCACAAGAACCTAGTCAAGGTGAGGTAACTCTTCTAAACTAGCAAGAGGATGAATTTTGTGGTGTAAATTAGGAGGAAGCATTATTAAATGGTGGAGGTTTAGTGGTAGCCAACACACATTCAAAGAAAATATCAATAGAGAGTGATTAACCCCTTGAGGTGTAATAAACAACAACTTCTGAAGCTATACCAAAATCTCTAAAGAAAAAAATAGTGTAAAGGCCACCCTTTATACCTATAAGAAAACCCAAATCAAAAGTTCCAACCCTAAATATTTTAAATGAAGACATAGCTCTTACAAAAGTACTGATATAGGTTAGTAATATCCATTTCAACATTTTTGAGAAAATCAAGAAGACTAATCTAAATGTTTATATCTGGAAAGCACTATCTATTCCCATGCAAAGATATTTGCTTTGAGAGGCTTTGAAGAATTTATAGATAATAGATAAGGCTCCATCCAAGGAGCCCAATTTTGAAATTAATCTATGTCAACCACAAACTAATACTAAAATAGGAAAAAGTGGTAAGCCTCCCCCTTTCTATCTTTCACTTATAGTAGGGAAGCATCTTATTCATAATTGCATGGTAGATTTAGGGGCTACTAGTTTAGTAATGCCCAAGAAAATAGTTGATGCCCTTGACATAATATACACCTATTAATGAGGGAGTATTATAATTAGATGGAACCATTGTTTAGATGATGATGATGATAATAATAATAATAATAATAATAATAATAATAATAATAATAATAATAATAATAATAATAATAATAATAATAATAAAGAACTAAACATCACTATTCATGGTTGTCCAAGCTTGTTAATCTCTAAGGATATCTCAGTTATAGATTTTCCCCTTAATTTACCCTTTGCATATCAAGATATTTCACTAAAAATATGGGAGGATATTTATCTATAAATTGGTCTCACATGTTTCTTAGGACAAGATATGAAACTAGATTAATAATAAGAGTTGAGCCAATCATAAAGTACCATATTGAGCCATACACTCCTATCCCTGTGGATATGAACTACACACTACAAGATTAGGAATAAGAAGAGGCTCATGAAATTGTAACACCTATAAAAGAGATTCTAGACACTTATCTAGATGAATGGGGATCAACCCTTCAATTTTATCCTTATTATTATGTACACAAAATAACATTAGGTGTATTTTGCATTCATGAAAATGATGCAATTATCCCAAACCAATTAAATATAGCTAAAGATATTTAGAGGATGTGAAAACTATTATTTGATGGTTTGATATGATGAAATGGTGCAAGTGAAAATATTGTCCTAATCTCTCCACAAAAGGAAAGTTATTTCTATTCTTTTAGACTTCAGTTTAGTTGCACAAATAATGTATCTAAATATGAGGCTTTGATTCGAGGTGTGTAACTAGACAAAGAGAGAGGGATGAAATCTCTACAAATATTTTGTGATAATGAGATGATTATACACCAAATTAAGTTTAAAATCATTACTAATAACAATTTGATAAGATCTTAAAAATATAGGGTATGGGACCTATTAAAAAACATCACCATTATAAACATTCAAGTGGTACCAAGAACATAGAACAAAGATGCTAATCATATGGCTTCCTAAGGATCCTAATATAACCTACCAAAAGGAATAAAGAATAAAAATAGCTATAATTTAATGTTGATAATAACGCCATTTGTTCCTGATAATATAACTAATTGTCAAGTCTTTGATGGTGATCATTAGATTATCAAATTTTTGAGAGAATAAGATAAATTCTTAGATAGGAATCAACCAAGACTCTAGGACTAATATGGAGATTAGATCATCTAGTTAAAGATAAACAAATTACCTATGTGTCTTGTTACACTATAAAACATCTTCAATTTAGATGCTTAGCTGAAAGGCAAGAAGAACATCATGGTGAATGAAGAAGACTATGAGCCAGTGGTGATCTCAAAATGAAAATCATTGAAGATAGGAAAGGTATGTAATGATTTTGAAAAGAAATATTGTATTGACTTATGTCAAGAGTTTGATGATACCTTTACTTGGATTTATCATGATCTAAGATGATTTTATCCTTGCCTAGCCCAACATACAATAGAACTGGATCCAAATACCAAGCCTATTAGACAAAAGTAAAGACCTATTAATATATAAATAGAAACCCTAATGAAGAGTGAGCTATCTAAGCTAATACATGATACTATTATTTTTCCTACCAAGAACTCATCTTGGGTTATAAAGTTATTCCCTATAAAAAATTAAAATGGTGAAATCAAGTTGTGTGTAAACTTTAAGGATCTAAAAAAGCCATCTCCAAAAGATCATTATCCTCTTTCCACTATGGAATGAATTATGCAAAATATATTAGGACATGATATATTTTCTCTTCTAGATAGTTATTCTAACTATAACCAAATATTGGTGCAAGAATTAGACCAATTCAAGACAACTTTCACCAAAAAATGGGGTATGTATGCATACAAAAGGATACCATTTGGTCTAACTAATTCTAGTGTAACATTTGAGAGAGACATGGATATGGCATTCAGAGGTTTGATTAATGAAATGATCCTAGTATATATAGATGATATTATTATATACTCAAAGCATGCTGATGCACACCTAGATCACCTCAGAAAGATTTTCAAAAGGTGCAAAGAATTTAGGGTTTCCCTTAATCCCAATAAGTTCATTTTTCATAGTTCATGAAGGGAAGTTAATAGGACACATTGTTTCAAGAGAGGGTCTTACAATAAACCTAGAAATAATTAGTGTTATATATACATTAGCACTACCAAGCCATAAGAAAGGACTATAGAGCTTTTTTGAAAAATCAACTTTGTAAGAATATTTTTTCCAAATTATGCTTCTATGGCAAAACCCTTTACTTAAATACTAAAGAAGGGTATTATCTTCATCTAGAAATAGAAGGGAAAATCCATCTTTGAAGCCATCAAGTAGGTTATTTTCTAGGATCCTACCCTAGTCAACCCAAACTATGAGAAGGATTTCATTCTCTATGCTTTTGGAGGGGAAGGAAGCATCTCAGCTATTCTAACTCAACATAATCAAGAATAATTGGAATAGACAATATCTTTCTTCGGTCAATCCCTAAAAGATTATGAATAAAATTAAAGTTTCTTGGAGAAGTAGGTGTATGTTGTGATTAAAGCTCTCAATAAATTGAACAATATGATCTCCCATAATAAAATTCATTGATAGTGAGTCATCAAAGTGTTAAAGAGTTCCTACTAAGCTTGGAGATAAATGAAAAAGAGTAAGATGGATCACAAAGGTCATGTAATATGACATAGACATCAAAATCACAAAGATTTTTATAGGAAAGGGATTGTGTGAATAACTAGATTTTGATATCAAGACCATTAAAGCAGTATCTAAAACTATATATTTTCAAACCACATCTCATCTAACAAATCCACCTCTTTTTAATAACTAGATCTATGACATGACCAATTTCTTGTAGATTGGTGAGTACCCATATGACTTTTAATAGTCAAATAAAAGGTATTTTTGACTCCAATCCATTCCCTATGTTCTGGTTGATGGAATATTATTTCAAAAAGATATGAATGGATTCATACTAAGATGTATCAAGCACAATCAAGTCCCCAAGGTACTTGATGAATTTCATGATGGCCCATTAAGAAGACATTTCTGTGAAAGAACCATGACCATCATGATAATGAGAGGGGGCTATAATTTTCTTGAATTATTCAAAGATGCACATCAATGGGTAAATAAATATGAAAAGTGTGCTTACTTCACTAAAAAATAAATATTGGCAGCATTCCCTCTTAGACCAATTCAAGAATATCAATCATTCGCTCAATGGGGATTCGATTTCATTGGTATGATCAATCCACCATCGAGTGTAGGCCTGAAATGGGTCCTCATAGTGATGGACTATTTCAAATGATGGACCAAAGAAGTTACATTGAAAGATGCCATAAAGGATTATATTTTAGAATTCATGGATGGTATAGTCTTGAGATTTGGTGTTCCTCAAAGCATTATATCAGATAATACTAAAGCATTTATGATCACACAAGTGAGTGAATGGGCTATAAAACATAATGTATACCTGAGTTCTTATTTCAATTATTACCCCCAAGATAATGGCTTGGTTGAGTCTACCAACAAGAACCTCATCAAAATTATCAAATGAACAATGGAGGATAACCAAAGGACATGGCACATAAAGTTAAAATCAACACTATGGGATGATAAAATCACTCCTAAGAGAACCATCAATAACTGTCCATTGAGTTACCATCTCTAGAGCTCAATCACCAAGTAGATTTGATTGACAATGATGAAATGATAGTAAGATTGGCTGAACTCATGGAACTTGAAGAAATTAGAAACCAATTAATGAAAGTCTTGGAATTAAAATAGGCTAAAATAAAGAGGAATTTACACAAAAAGGCATCTAATAGGAGATTTAATAAAAGAGACATGGTTCTTAAATGGGATCTAGATAAGGTTAAACCAAGTAAGCACACCAAGTTTGATACAATATGGAGTGGTCCATATATTATAACTCAGTCCAAAGGAGCTAATGCATTCTAGTTATCCAAGATCGATGGATCAAAATTACATATCTAAGTCAATGGGATATACCTCAAAAATTGATTTTAAGGTAAGAATTCATTCCAAAAAAAAATTATATATAATAGGGTTAGTTATGTTTTTAAAATAAGTGCTTCCGCATAGGTCAAGTCATCAGGAGTTTTTGTTTCCTTAGTTTGTTTTATTTTTCCATATTTTATTTTTGTTTTTAGGTAGGTCTTAGTTTGTTCTTCAATAGGTTAAAGTTTGTTAAACCAAAATGACTCCATACCTAATGAACTATAAGGCTACTAGATAGAAACCAATTAATAGGCAATCATCCCATAGAGGTCACCAAAAATGTTGATATTTTTGTCCCAAAAATATCATAACATCTATACTCTAAGGGACACCCCATAGTTTTTTGATAAAATCCCTTGAATTGATTAAAAAAACCATTTTTTCATTTCTATTGTAGAATATAAAACTATGGATAGAATTTTCAAAATTGTAAATTACTTAAGATTCATATCCCATAATACACTAACCTTCCATTTTGGTGGAATCTAGAACTCTGAATATAAATTAAAATTTTGAAAATTATAAATTATAGCCTAAGTTATATATCCTATAATAATTGGTAGAATATGGAACCCCATTTGCAATTTATAATTTTACAAAATTGCAAATTGTAAACAGAGTTCTAGATCTCATAAATTGAATACCCTCATGAGATCCTAAACTCGGACTGTAATTTACAAATTTCAAATTGTGCATCCTGAGTTCCACTTCCAATGGAACACTTCTCCCATATAATTTAGAACTCAAAGAGAAATTTTTAATTTGAAAAATTTCAAATTGTCATCTAGGTTCTAAATCCCAACAACAACCAAAGTCTCAAAATATAGAACTCTAGATGTAATTTGTAATTTTACAAAATTGAAAATTTCATGTGGATTTTGCCTTCCCATTTCTAATCAAGACAAACTCCCATGGAATTTCAAGGTCAAAATGTAATTTACAAATTATGAAATTTCATGCAAACTCTGGATTTCTACCACCAATCACCATTAAAGCATTAATTATAGGATTTTCTTATTTAAACATGTAATTAGGGGATTTTTGAATCCATTATTTAATCTACTAATCAAAACTTTGAAATTTGACAAAGACCTAGTGTCATGCCATCACATTAAAACCACATCTACAAGTAATGCCACATCATCATCCCCCACTACATAGTATTCCTCATTTCTTACTTGTAGTTTTTACAATATTCCTACAATTTGAAGCTTTTTTAGACTTTTCATTTCTTGTGAAAGGTTTCAAATTCATTTTTCTAGGGTTATCATTGCTTAGGCATCATTTAAAGTATGATTTGTTCTCTATGTTTACACAAGCTTGTTTTGGTTTTAGGGTTCATATTGTGGTCATCTAAGTTTGTCATTTTTGTCAAAAAGCATCCAGTGTAATTGAGACATAATATTTTAGTGTTTTATTTTCTAATGTTTCATCGTAAAAATCCTAATTTTCTCTCTCAAATATTCATGTTCTAATCAAGGGGTTCATGAAAGACAAGTGAATATACCCTAGCATATTCCCCAAAATAACCATGAATATTCCTTACAATATACCTTCATGTCCCTATAAACACTGGACCTATCTAGAACACCTGCCATTTTTGCAAGTTTCACTCTTATTCTAAGCACCTAAAATTCTTGTAAAGTTCTAAGTCCCTACAGATAGTGGACTTGATCTAAATACTTCCAATCCCCATAGGATTCCAACATACTCATAATATTCCCATGTTCCACTGAACATTGGACCTATTCATAATATTTCAAAGTTCTACCAGAGTTTTCATCTACACAAAACACATCCAATCTCCATTGGAGATTATACCTTCTTCAAGCACCTACAAATCACACCAACTCTTGTAGTTGGTTTTCCATAAGCATTCTCTCTAGATTTCATGTCTCTAAAAGAGATGAAGTTCAAATCAAAGACACTGAGGTGACTCTCATCTTATATTCCAACACTACAAAGATAAATGATATATACCTAGGTCACATTTACATATGGGAGTTCTGGACCCAAATTAATGTAGAATTTAAGAATGATTGGATCTAGGCTATTTATGAATCTAAACTTCCAAAGGAAGCAACCTTTCCACTAATGGTCTAAAGTCCTGAGTTGGTACTCACACTAGCCCAATATTATGATCCTGATAGATGAGAGGTTATGAATGATAAAGGGGAAAATATTTTGAATCTAGACCTCAATTTCATTATTTTAATGTTTATTATTTGAGAGTTTGAGAGTTATCTTGACATTACTCCAGAGACATCCCATCCATTATTTTAAGACAACAGAGATGGATGTCAAAAAATGATTAACAAATAATGACTCCCTCCACTAGATTACCAAAGACATTGGCAAGGATTGACTTTAAAGATGAAGTTGGGGATATTATAATATTGCTACATAGGATTAATGGTAGTCTTAATGTTAAGAGCTTCTATGAGTGGATGTACCAATATATTTGGTTCATCCATTAGAATGCCTAATATAGGTATTGGGCTTAACTCATCAATGATTCCTTCCACAAATAATTGATGGAGGTATAGACAATAGGAAAGTTATTCATGAATTACTACATTGTATTAATTTTGGCTAAAGGAAGATCTTTCCCAGGCCTCAATATAGTTCTTAGTGAGATAAGCAGAGTATACAACTACTATCCTAACCTCACATTTAAGGCTAGTAGACAACATTCTAGGAGAGTTAATGATGCATTCATCTATCACATCATTATCATGTTTGATAAAGAACTTAGGAGAATAATATTCTAAAAAGAAACAACTATAGATATTTCAAAATGGGGATCCTACTTCATTCAGTTCCTAACTTATTCATATATGAGGGCAAGAAGATTTAGTGACTACCCATATACACTCTCAAGACATGTCAGTGACAAGTGGGCATTGATGGAGCTTGTCAAATAGCTTGTGGAGACCCACAAACTTCTATCTAGTAGGCACAAGTTAGGAATTCATTTCCCAATTCGTATTGGTAGATAAAAATCCCCCTCTCTCCTTAAAGCAAAATGTGTCAAGGTATAAATATGGAAAATTACCCCAAGAACATTGGATTCTAAGCTATTCTTTGATGTTTATGAAAATATCACTAGCACACTAGGAGTTTATACATACTTCCATGATTTATATTTTGAAGATTATTGGGAAGACTTAGAGGATGAAGAGAGGGTCAAAATGAAAGACCATTCTAGAATGACCTTGCAATAGGTCAAAGATTATGGTTTGGCACCAATTCTAGGTGACTTAGTAGATGATGAGTCATTAGTGGACCCAAATTATTATAAACATATCATTACTCAACCCCTCCCACTAGTAAGGTGGTCAGTTCCCAAGTCCTTTTCTTTTATTGATAGAATAACACATATGATCAAAAACATGATTAATTGGTTGAGAAGTAAAGGATTTCAAGTAACAAAAGATACAGTGGGTATCAAATAAAATATTTTAAAGCTTAAAGAAGAGGATCCTTTATTAGTAGAGGGTCCCAATACCATAATGGGTGAAAAACTAGAATGGCCAGTAACCTCCCATAAGAAGAAAAAGAAAACTAAGGGTAAGGAGTGGAAATCAAGTAAAGAGGGGTTATCAGTAGATCAACCAATTAACATCTCATCATAAGACACAGCTATAACAAGAGCTTCCACAAATTCTACCCCAATATCTATTATAGTGACAACCAGTATTTCCATTATTCACCCTTCACCATTTAACATAGTTCTTAAAGCTCCAACACCTCTAGCTTAGGTCTCTACTCCCCCTACATTTTAGGTCTCTACTCCACCTCTCATTGATACCACCACACTTGCTACATTAAGTCAATTACATCTAGTACAATCAATTTAAGTGGACACTCATGGTCCCCCATCATTAGATTCTCAAGTTTTCACTCCATTTTCCCTTCCTCCAACTTCACTCCCTCCTTCCATTTCACTCCCATTTCCCATTCCACTCACAATTCCTTCCATTCTGCCCCCATTAATTTCCAACACAACTCAATAATACATAGTTATAGATTTAGTCATCTTGAATTCAATTTTGTTGGTCATCCTAGCTCTAGGGATAAGTATTGCATCATCTTCATCCCCTTTCATCTTCCCTACCCTACCAACCCTTGGTGGCCCAACTCATTTAATTGATTCATTCATTTCTTTAGCTTCGACCCTCCAATTAGTTCCCAAATTTAGAGTCATGTATTTATTCTCCTAATTGTATCAATTCCATCTTCCACATTCCCAATAGACACAATTGTTTCCATTTCCCCCACCTTATCCACTTTTGTAGTTTCCAAAACACCTTTAGTGTAGATAGGAGAAACACAAGTCCTTGATAAAAAGGTGGTTTTTTAGCTTATAGATGGAGATGGAATTCCATAGGCATCTCTTGAGAAATCAATGGCAACATCCACTCAAGGCTCCACATTTGTCATAATGCTTACTAGTGTAGCAGCCTTAGCTACTAATTATTAGGTGATAATATATATATATATATATATATATATATATATATATATATATATATATATATATATATATATATATATATATATATATATGCAGTAAGATGATACCCCCAGTTGGCTAGAAAAAATAGTGGGAAAGAAGTGAAAGCAGATGATTTCCCCTAGTCCACTAGACTTTGGGCTTTCAAATGTGAATAAGAAGTCCAAGTCTACTCCCCAAACCTTATCCAGAATACTATTGATGATAAAGGGGAAAGACATGTTGAGATTGTAGTACCCCCACCAAAAAAATGAAATGAAGATCTTGTGGTGGGGGACTATCATATATCCAAGATTCATCTTGGTTGACCAATAAGGGAGGGTTTAAAATATGATTTTCAATCTGGCATCAACTCCCTTTTTGATATAATAAATAGTGATAAATCCACCAATGATGAATTGAAGAATAAGGTGGATTGACTCACAATTTCACTTAACAAATTTATAGATCCTAGTGGATCATCGATACAACTTGAGTTAGGGTAGCTAGTCAGCCAAATCCTAGATTAGGTAATAATAGATGTTGTGACTAAAACTATTAGCTTGGGAGGATCTAATAAATAATGGTCAGAAGAACTCATTCCCAAGGACAATATGATTATTGCTATGATAATGGACCATTATATAATTATTAGAGAAATAATGACCTCTTTAAGAGGATAGGTCAGTATATATGAAGGAGAAATACAAAGCTTGAATCTATATTATCCCAAGTCTATTATTGTAGACTCTATCGATATGGACATCCTCCTTGCCAAAGTGATATTAAAGAATTATGGAGAGAAAGATTAATTACATAGAGAAACTCAATTTAGGATAAAGGTACTTATAGAGACTACTCACAAAGCTAAGGTTAACCATGATAAGGCTATAGATATATTATATGACATTGAATAAATGTTGAGTAAATTATCATGCACACCAACAGATGATGAATATAATTTCCTCCCAGTCAAAGAGGTTCAGAGCAAGCCCAAGGAAGTAATTGAAAAGGAATATTCTAAGACTATATTCGTTACCTTAAGTTCTATCCACCAATACATTAGGAACCAAAATACATTGGATAAAATGGGTAAAGAAATGCAATAAATCAAGGCCTTGAGATAGGAACTTTTTGATACATCAACAAATTATGAATTCACCAACCTTTACTCCTTTAGACTAGATGAAGATAGAATACATGATATGTAAGGCTTTTGATGCATATGTTGAAAATATATAGGTCGTGAAAGACCAAAAGGTAGAGGAAGTTTTGTAAATTTTTTAATTCCTTTCTATTGAAACATTTCCATGTATTATAAATGCATTATTTCAAAAACATTATAAAGTTGAATATTGTAAAATTGTAACTATCTTTTATAGATATTTTGAGAATTAAAATTATGTATTTTACACTTTATATTTTTGACAAGTTGGAAACTATAAGAAGCACAATTACAAATTACACTTTCTATTTTGACAAGCTATAAGTTCTAAAGTGTAAAAGTACATGTTGAAAATTAAAAATTCCATTTTGACATAGTGACATGAATTATGAGTTATAAAAATATCACTTTTAATTTTCAAGTTAGGGTTTTGAAAAAAGTGACTTGAGTTATTTCCATGTTATCTTTTGTTTAAATTTTGAGTTTTATTTTGGACACCGCCCATTTATAGAAAGAAAACTTGTAACTACATGAAGGGGAAAGAAGCGTTGCATGAAGATTTTACGGTTCCATCTACACCATGCCAAGTTGAAGACCATGCCAGTTCTTGCATGCATTTTTACAAACCATTTTACAAAGACAAAGGACACCACAAATAGGAGATCATGCCTCTTGTGCATGAGGTTCTAGTTTTTCATGATTTCTTCTACTAGGCATTGAAGTTTCTGATAACTACATTTCATTTATGAGATATTTTGTATAAAGATGGGTAAAACCCATAACTCAATCTTCCTTTTGTTATTAGTGATATATCTTTGCATTTTGAATGTATTTTCTACAGGCTGTAACCTAGAGAATGAAATAAATTGAATATTTTACCTTTCTTGTCTAATAAATACTTGTGTATGCAAAGTTATCCTAATATTTGTGGATATTAAAATTCTTATTTTATTCAAAATAATTCCTTTGTGGTATTTATACCCTTTTGGAAGATTTTTTTATTAAATAAATGAATCTAATCCCTTCTATGAAAAATAGAAAATATTGCCTTCGATTTCCCATTTTCATGAGTTTGTGCTCAAAAAAAATTTCAATCTATTTTATGTTCTATTTTTTTCATTAAATAAAGCATTAAAATCTGCTAAAAATATTTTCTGCAATCACCATTTTTAGTTTTATATGTTTTATTCTCAATCTCTTTTCCTAGTCAAACCCTAGTTTAGGAGCAAGAACACTAAAGGAACATAATTTATATAAAACTGGTATTTTATCATTTGCACTAAATTTTGTGAAAATAATCTAGCCATCTCTATATATTAACCTCAATTCACCAATTTTCCATGGCTTTAGAGTTTTTTCCATTGTATCATTAAGTATATGCACATAGGGCTACTACATCAAAGAATGGGTGCAAAACCAATGTGATAACAATATTTTTGGAATTCATTTGAATAGGGCTTACTAAACTTGTGGTTCAACCTTCTCATAATTTTGAATTTTTTAAATTATCCATTATTTTATGGGAGGACAAGAGTGGTGGATTTGGAAAAGAGAGTGGTGTGTTGTTATCCAATTGGGGTGTTGTTGTTTGAGGAACACAAATAACTAATATGGGTATAATTAATAGTCTGTGTGTGATCCATAACTAATTTACATAAGGAATATGGAAATTTTGGATTCATTAGTTTATTTGTAAGAATGGGTCATCCACATAGAAAGTGAAGGAAATTGGTCAAAAGGCCTTAAAATAAGGCATAAGCTAAGTGTGTCAAAAGTGTGGTCAAAAGTACAATACTTTAGATTAAATTTTAATTTATATGTCTACATTTCCCCCTTGTATTCTATTAATTTTAAAAAATTAAAATAATAGATTAAAAGTAAAATTTCATCCCTAAACTTACCTATGAAGTGTAGTCTTGAATGTAGGCCATAATTTTGAACTATGATTCATGTGCACCTATAATGAAACATGAGTAAAATCAGTCCTTACTTAAAATGAAAATAAATAAGTAAAAGATAATAAAATTATAGATCTAATAACAAGGAACAAATAAAATTTATTGGGTATATAAACCTTTGGGTTTTATAGTGCAAAAGATGTGATTGTAGAAAGTAAGACGCTTGGAGATTTCATTTTCATTGAAAAGGTTAGATTGGACTGTTCATGACCCAACCTTCATTGATAGGAGAGTGTTCTTAAAAATCAAGGTGTACTAGAATCCATTACATACCTAGAGTAATGAATTTAATTGGAATCCATATATGAATTACAATAAATTATCCTAGTGCAAAAAGGTGAACAAACCACTAAAAATGGAATAAGGATCATTTTTGGTGTAAAACTAGCACAAAACTAGTGTAACAGGTTGGTATAATATGGGTCGTGTATAAAATATAGATAATGACAAGAATTTCCACTCCATATATAAAACTAGTACAAAATTTATCATGGAGGAAGTCATGTTCCACACACATTCCCCCAATATGATATCTATATGTATATAAATTTTAAGACTAGTAATAATAATTGATATTCTTATCAAAACTTGTGTGCTAACCTAGAACACATGTCACACATGATACTCCCATAATGATAAAATATGAGTATTCTTTAGAAACTGAGACTATAAACCTATTATTAACTATTATGCATTGCCTGAGATTGATAAATTTTAAAAGTGAATATTTTTTTACCTATTTGGATAGTATCACACTATTTTAGACAACAACAGGGTGTGATCTTGTCTGATTAGGGCACTCTTGTCCAAAACATCTCTCTAATTGATTTATGTCTATGTTTTATGGTTCACTATATGAGCTCTACAAATATTTTATTTGTGTATTGTACTATTTGTTTTTAGTCCCTAAGACAAGTCACTATGCATGCCCCTTCTTTTGAGGTGAGTTTTTTAGCATGTAATATAACTAAACTTAAAAGAAAAGGTTATGCAAAATATGTTATGAAAAATATTTAAATCTAAGTAGTAGTGATAATAGGAAGGAACATTATATGATAATATATATGAACTAAGATAAATAATAATGTGAGATATATGTAGGAACAAACATGCATAGTGAGAATGTTTCAAGATAGATGTTAACAATTAGTCATGCAAATAAGTGATCAAAACCAAGTATTGAAAAGATGCATATGAATACTTAGAGGGATGCATGTTATCCATCATGCCATAAAAACTATGAGGATTCATGATATCCATCATGGCATCAAAAATTGAGAAAACAAGTGCCATGACCATGATGCACACAAACAAAGAGTACACATAAAGCACACCAAACATGTATTGGAATGACTATGGGCCACATAGAAGGTAGATAATCACACACATAAACACATAAAATGAAGGCTTAAATACACACATAAACACATGATCAAATTTCTACAAGCTAAAAAAAAATACATAGAAGACATGAAGTAGGAGAACAAACATGAAAATCATGCATGGATACTTGTAGTTGATCAACATAAGCAATTGGTAACACTAGTATATTTAGTAATTTAGATAACTAGTAAGATATTAATGTGTTAGTAAGTGAGAAATATCAATATATCTCACATCATGTAAAGAACTAAGGTATGAAAAAAAAAATATAGACTAAGAATGATAAGACCTATGTATAATATGCCACTAATAAGATTTTTAATGTATAGACAAGTTATAAGAGGCATGTGTTTGGTTTGGATTTGAGTAATCATAAATTTTACTCATTGGGACAAGAACAAGTGAGTAAGATATTATCACAATGTGATCCTATCTTAATAGGTAAGTATTGTCTAGATATAGTTTATGACTCTGAGATAGTGAAATAACCTGAAACTATGTCTAGGAATGGCATCTTTTATGCTCTTCACTCACTCATGTTCATTGTTGAAGCATGTATGATATAAAACTAGATGGAAATACGTATTTAATAATTGTGAAAAAATTAACTAATGTATCTAAACTTAAACATAAGCATCTATAGGTCCTAATTTTTATTTTTATAAAATATCTATTTTTTTAAGTTTGTATATTGTATATATATACAAACAATATGATAATCTAAAAATCAAACAACACATCCAAGAGATGTGGATAATCAAAGGTAGGTCAGGTGGTAGATCATTGAGTGTTAGATAATGAATTTTATCAAACTCTCATATATCATCATCATTGTAGTCATCATGCCATTTGTGCTCTATAATTGTATCCTTATCTTTTGTATTGTTCTGAATTTTATGCAAGCATATAATATGTTGCTCTATTTTGTAAGAAGTCTCACGTGTAGTTTTTGGATAAACCAAATTGGATATTAATTTTTAAATTCATAATGTGTGACTTTCATCTATACTATCATGAATAATGTGAATTGTGTTATGATCAAATTTGAATGTAATATATTTATGTAGCTTATCAACTATAGATTCCATTTCATGCAATCAGTTTTTACCCAATGTAGCATGCAACTAATTTCTTAAGTGCATAATAGAAAGTAATATATCTACAAATTTGGGACCACATGAAATTGGTATTATAATATGTTATATTACATCTTGGTAGCATATAGATTTTTTATATTCATCCTAATAATTACATATGTGCTTAAATTGGGCTCAGTGTTCTCATCTATTTCCACATGTTGTCTATACTTTTTTTCAATAAAAACATGAATAGTTAAGGATTAGTCCTATAATGCTTGTAGTTTTTATGTGTGTGACCATGTTGTTGAGCCCTAGGGGTTGCGGTGTGGGTTTTATAATCTAAATAGTTCCTTTAGCATTATATTTATGATTTTATTATTGTAATGTTGAACAAGCATATGTGTCATGTTTTATTATTATATGTAAATGAAAAAAAAGGATTGAATTCTTGATTAGACCACCTAGGAGTAGATTTATGATGGATTGTTAGAGAGGCATTTAATTATTTGTCATGTAACATTTATAACATCACATGTGGTCTACCGTGTGCACTATTTGCTTGTATCTAAATATCTAACTTTATATCCATGAATTCCACGTTATTTATTGAATTGGTGAATGGTGACCTATGGGTATATGTAGTGCATTGATCAATGTATTATGCTTCATATGCTTTTTAAAGGTTGTATTTTACAAAATTGTTATTCCATGGGACCCTTCATAGTATTTTATGTTATGTAGTGTCTATGTAGCAATTATAGACACATAAATTAAAATTTAATCTAAAATTAGGCACTTGTGACTAGTCTTTTACACACTTATCTCTAAATCTATCTTAGGTCCCATTTTGATCAGTTTTAAACACCTTGTGTACATAATAATCACTCTTCTAAGATGATAAACGACCCTTGAGTGTACTCCTCCATATTCCTATAAGCCTTAGACATATTTTAGGCCCTACCTAACACTCAAATGATCAACTTATCCATTGGAATATAGTGCACTAATCTATTTTTTGTTGGCCTTCTCTCTTCTTACCTCACAATAACAAATAATTTATAAAATCAAAAGTTATGGATAGATCAGACTATGCCCCTAATGACCCACATTCAAAGTAATTTCAAGGATATGAATATATAAATACATTTCAAACCATTTTTCAAAAAAAAAATAGGCTTCCACATTAAAAATAACCAATATCATAATTGCACATTGAGTGCAAATCACTATTTTTCCCTAATTTAGATTGTATACAACCCTAGTAGTCTAGATATCAATCCTAAATACATATTTCAAGTCACAAGCCATAATTAAGGAACTTAATCACATTGGTATTTCACCAACATCTAGAATATTTCACCAACTATTCACACACCATCGTAGCATGGGAGAACTACATGAATTTTGATCCCTCTTCAGAGTATTGGTATGTAGGCAATAATCAATGCATATTGGTGAATCCATTTATTTTTCTAATGTTGAAAAACTCTACCATATATGTTTATAGGGTTTGCATCCTTCTTATTGTTTTTTCTATTTTTTTTTTGGGGGATTTTTAGAATTAATAAATTTAGTTATAACATCAATTTTTCAAGTTTCCATTTCATATTATATGCACTCTAAATAAGCTATTTCTACTCCTTTGAGAAAAAATGCTACATTAGGAGGTATTATAATTGAGCATACAAATATTCCTTTAATTATAATTCATATTATGGATATGAAAAAGGTTATATCCCTCCTTTGATTATTCCTACACATAAAAAAACATGTTGATTTCAACAATACTTCCAAACATGAACAGTAGGATAAAAATCACAATGTTTCCTAAGATGGACATCAAGATGTAATTCCTCATCTATATGGTGCATAATTGAAATTAAATAAAGAATAAAAACTATATATCTTTATATAAAAAATTAATGAGCAATCTTTTAATCATACTACAATCTTACAAACTCTTTTTGATATCAAAAATGTAAACATTACATAATCTTCTCATATTTATAATCTTGTAGATACAAATTTTGTACCATATTCTAAAATGTGGGAAACTCAAGGGATTCAACAAATTATAATTCCATTAGAAACACTACCTTTGGGTATCTCACATTCATCTTATTTTGATGTACAATCCCTTAGGTAAGAGATTCAATATCTACAAATTAAGGTGTTACATTTGGAACAAGGTGCTTCAAAACCTAAACAAGCACTATATTATAATGTTATATTTCATGTTCCATTAGCACAAAATATATTAGTATAGTCTTTACATACCATTTTTTTTGGCACCTAAGATTACACTATATGATGGAAAGGGTAACCTCGAGAAACATCTCATAGATTTTTGTCTAGCATGATTGGAATATGCATCCAATGATAGATAATTGACTAAATTATTTCTAAGAAGTCTAAAAAACTATGTACTATAATGGTTTTATGATTTACCACACTAATAAATATATGCAGTTAATCCATTTGTTGATAAGTTTCTATCACATTTTCAATTAATATCAGTGATAAGGTTTCATGTGCTCATATTGCTCTACTCAAACTAAAATATAATAAGCCTATCACATAATATGTCTTAAAATAGAATACCATGTTATCCAAAATGACAAATATTATGTCATATAGATAATTATAAGATATTTTAAAAAAAATTCTTCCATCCTTGCATGAATCCACATGTTTAATAAATTTATCTCATTCATAGATTTATGCCATATAGTAAAGGAAAGATAAGTTATTTTATTGGAAATTAACAAGATTAACTATACAAAAAATTTATATTCATATAAAAAGAGTTAAATTAAGCCACCATACAAGGTAAGGATAACTCTATTAATAAAAATGATTTTAAATCAATAGTACATGTCATTTCAGAGCCTACTCCACACATTGTCTTATCATCTCCTCCAAGGAGATAATTTAGTAATATCCCATAACCTTCATTTAATGTTCTCAAAAAACTATTAGAATGTAATTTCATATCTCTCAATACCATTAAAGAGTTTGATGTGAATTATCCTCTTCCAAAATGTTTTGACCAGAAAGCCTTGTGATTATCATATGGAACTAGACCATACTACTAATAAACGTATCAGTTTGAGACACAAGATTTGGGATTTTATAGAATAAAACATAATTTATTAGGTCACAATAATAAAAAGTATGATAACATAACCAAGTGAAAGTAAAGAAATGAAAATCTTCAATGATCTTTTTCCTAAGCATACATATAATGAGATAACAAATATATAATTTATGTACTATGCATTTAATGCAAAACCTATGCCAATTTATTACCATTATAATTTAGAGGAACAACATACTTTAAATGGTATCATAAGTATTTATCATACCTCAGTGCAATCTAGGCCAATCATCACATTTATAGAGCATGTGATAGTTGATAATGACTCATATTTAATCTCATTGTTTGTTCAAGCTCAAATTAATCACTAGTATATTTAGAGTGTTATGGTTGATAATTATTCAAGTGTGAATATGTGTACAAACACACTTATTTATCATATTGGATACAAAATTTGGGATGTGATTCCCACCACCATGCTCATAAAAGGATTCAATGGTCACATTCAAAGTTTCATTGGTGAAATTACAATACCATTATATGTTTTTCATACACATGTGACCACAAAATTCATATTAGTACATAGTGTAAGGGTATTTTACATATTATTTGGATTCCCTTGGATTCATCAAATTCATATAGTTCCTTTTGTAGTCCATAGATGCTTGAAATAGATATATGTTAATGAGGTCATTACAATTTTAGTTATCCCTCATGAGTACCCTCTATAAAAAGCATATTTAATTACCACATAGTAGCCTTAAATTGAGCCATATAAAGGGTACAACTTAGATATTTCCACAACAAATATCTACACTTTCATAGAGGCATATTCTAGAGAGGCTGTTTCAATAAAGATTTGTCACAGATTCTATGTAGCCTCTCTTTACTCCTACATGTACTCAATTAATATAAAATATAATTAAGGGTACCTTAAATAAGACACTAACATAGGATTTAAAATCTATAATATGGGTTCTAAAAATCCTGAAAGTTCATCATGATCGAACAGAGAAATAATATGTTACCGATTCTCACTATAATAATGATAGTTATAGCATGTTTGGTAATGAATATGCATATTCTTCATTGAGATCAGCTTAGTCACCAAAAATTAATCCTTTCTCTTCATGAAATTTTACCATTAATATTCTTAATAGAGGGCCTATTGATTTTGAGTCCCTTACAGGACTCTTAGTATCTCTATTTCATTGTATACATATTATTTTCATATATATTTAAAAAATACAAAAATGACAAAATATTCCATGAAATAGCAAAATTATGACCTATACATGCTTATATATACTTTAGCATACATAATTTTAGTTTTTAATAGGATTCCATACTTGATTTATCTAGGTTTATAACATACATGCTTTACTAGTGTACATGAGTGATTATAGATTAGTTAGAATATAAGTCCCATAGTTAGTTGTAGGTACTTTGACTATTATATACTTAAAAACTGAATTTAGATAATATCATTATGGTGGATAGGAATGCACTAATCTAGTGACCCTCACCCTATTTTTGTTCTAATGAGCTCAGACTATCACCACTTATTTATAGAATACACACAAGTTTCCTACAACATGTGCATTTATCAACTAGCTCACTAGGGTATATTATACATAGGTTTTATCATTCTCTAACCACTTATACATTCATTTATTTATCTATCATTATAGTTTTCAATATTTATCACTCACTAACATTTTTATATACTATTTTTTATCTCAGTTACTAAATATAGTCAATTTACATCTTATCTCTTGTTGATTAAATTACATAATCATGCATGTTTTTCATATCAATTTTATAGCTTCATCTCTTATATGCCTTATCTCTTTACTTTGATGAAATTTTAATATGTAATTTTAAAGTGTCTATAAGCCTTCATGTTTCTAAATCTATGCATTTAAGGACATTTTAACATGTCCTTCTATGTGGTTCTAGGCCTTCATTGCTTGCCTATATGCAGGTGAGGATATTTTAACATGTACTTATATGTGATTTTATTCAAGTGAAATTTGAAGATGTCACTTATATGTGTCCCCTTGGAATTATATTATGTATTTTTTATGCTTTATGTGTACTCTTTTATTGTGTGTCATGGATATGACACCTTTCCTATTTATTTACTCAGATTTTGATGCCATGATGAACAACATGCATCTACCCAACCCTTACAATGTCATGATAGATATCATGCATTACTACGTAAGTAATTTTATTCAATGTTACATAATCAATTTTATCATTTACCTACATACCTAAATGTTAACCTCTATATAGACAAATATTGATATGAATGTTTATTCCTACATGTATATCACATTATTTCTATGCTTAGTTTATCTATATGATGATGTCATTCTACTCCATGTTATCAAAAGTAATAATATTTATATCACCATGTCATAATAATCTATTGCACAACTTTTAATTTTTAGCTAAGCTCTTATGGAGGCTCAATAACTCACCTCAAAAGAGGGGGCATTCATAGAGGTTTATCTTAGAAACTAGGCTTCCTAGATTAGTACTTAGACATATTTTGAAAGTGATTACACAAATAACATAGTTTAAGTATTAAAAACTACCTAGAAATCCATTTTAGATAGGAATTACATATTGGATAAGATAACACTGCTCTAGTGACCTTCTTAATGCTATTGTCCAAGTGCCCAAAAATAGGCATTTCTATAATTTATCAAAATCTCAATTTACTTAGAATAGTATTCAATAGTTTTATAGTCTTAGTTTCTTGAATATTTTAGTTTTATATTAGATATTATTAGTTTGGGTACAATCATACATGGCATGTTATAATTTAGCACATAGGTTTGCTCAGAATCATAGTTGCTTTACTCAGTCTCAAAATATATATGCACTAGATATTAGTTTGAAGGCATGTGCATAACACATTATTTCCTCATTGATAATTTTACACTAGTATTTCAGATGGAATGGAATATTCATTTCATTCTCCATGTTGTATATACTAGACCCAAATTATACTCAGTATGTACAATAATGTTTGTACACATTTTTCACTAAAACTATCTATTGGGTTTCATAGAGGGATTTCAAATTACTTTACTATTTTGGGTATACGATGATGAATTCAATCACACCTTGATTTCTTAATCACACTCACCCATTAATGAGGATTAGGGCATGAACAATCCAATCCAAGATATTCAACATTAATGAAAACTCCAAGGGTCCTACCCTCTATAGTAACTATTTTTGCACCAAGAAAACATAATTGTTCACGTACCCTATCAAGTATATTTATTCCTTATCACTCTCTAGTTTCTTGTCTTTTACTTTTGATATTCATATTAAATAAAGACTAATACTACATATGCTTCATTTCAAGTTTGTGTGGAACATAGTTCACTATTATGGCCTACATCCAAAAATCCTCTTCATAGGTAAGTTCAATTACGTACTCTTTTTACTTTCACTCTATTTCATTACTATAATGAGGCAAAATTTACACACATATTTTAATATTTAAACTAAAAATGAGCACTTGTGACCACTCTTTTACACACTTAGCTCTAGACCTATCTTAGGGCCCATTTTGATCACTTTCAAACATCGTGTGCATAGAAGACTCAATCTTATAAGCTAATAAATAACCCTTATGTGTAATCCTATATATTATTATCAACCTTAGGATTAGTTTACACCTTAACTAATGCTTAGTGTGATTAAATTATCCATTGTACTATAATGCCCTAGGTTACTATATGTCAGAGTCAGATACTATGAGGATCAACTAGATAGGGTTGAATGCATGGATATGAACATGCATGGAGTAGTAAAACTTGAATAATAATCCAAAGGATGAATCTATTTTTTATAATAATAAAATTTTATTAATAATCATTAGCCAAAAAACACAGAGGAAGATATTTATATAGTGAGAAATTAGGTCACCCAAAAGGGTAATTAAGTCAAATCATAATTAGAAAATGACTTAAGGTAAATTTCCCCTAATGACCTATTATTAACCTAAGTAAGCTAAATAGTACCATGTATACAAAAACTAGTGGGACAAAAGTCTACACCAACACCCCTGCCTTAAGCATAAATAGGTAGGTATAAGAACTAACTCCTATCACAAAGGCTTGATGAGGTAATCAAGTACAAAGAGATGATCCCGTAGAAGAGGAATAAGATGGAGATACATGAACCCTAAGAAGAGCCTACAAATTAAGATACTTGCTCTCAATGAAAGGTTTAGTGAATATATAATAAATTTGATCTATTGTTTGGATGTAGTAGAGATCAATGACTTACTCATGGATGAGCTCCCAAATGAAATGCATGTGAATCCTGATATGCTTGGTTTATTGATGGAGGACCATATTTTTGTAGATATATATTTTTCTTTAGTTATTATAGAAGATGATTGTTGGTCATCAAAATTGGATGCCAACTTAGTGAGAATCCCTTGGAGCCAAATAACCTTAGTGAAAGCATTCATAGATACTCTATATTCTACCTCTATAGAAGATAAAGCAATAACATTCTTATTCTTATTAGACCAAGTAATTAGACCTGAACCAAGGGAAAAACTATAGTCATAAGTAGACTTGTAATTTTGAATGTCACCAACCCAATTTGAATATATATATCCTATTAAGTCAATGTCAATTCCCATACCATAGTGAATCTTAAAACTATGAGTACCCTAAATGTAGTGGAGGATCTTCTTAGTTGCTTTCTAATGTAGCTTATGTGGTTCTTGCATAAATAATGAGAACACTCACACTACATATGAAATGTTAAGTCTAGTGTACATAAGGTATATGATATTTCCAATAAATTGTCAATATGAGGTAGCATTAACCAAAGGAGATGGATAATTAGGCTCAAGCTTCACACTAAATAGAAATGGAGTTAGATTTGGATTATAGTCAAACATGCAATCAAATCAAGAACATCATTATATTGTGTAATAGTGATCCTAGAGTTAGACTAAAATATTTCAATCCCAAGGAAGTAATGCAACAAAACCAAGTTAGTCATTGAGAACCTATCATCCAAAATAGCTTTCATTGTTGTGATGGTGGATGGAGAACTCCTTATGATTAATAGGTTATCCATGTAGAGAACCATAATCAAAAGTGAATCATCCTACCATAAAATTTAGACATTCAAATTAGAATTGCATTTGGTGAATCTAGCTAAAATAAGAAAAGAGACCATCTTGGCATACCAAAATTGAGGAGATTTTTTGAGTCCATAGATAGATTTTCAAAGTTTGAAAACTAATGAATAATCTTACATAAATCCTTGTGGTTGTTCCATGTGTATTTTCTCTTTGAGATAACTATGAAAAAAGGCACTCTTCACATCCATATGAAGAACATTATAGTGACGTGTTGTGGTAATGGCAAGAGTGAGTTGGATTGAGTTCATTTTAGCAACTGGATTGAATGTCTCAATGTAGTCAATGTCTAGCACCTAAAAAGAACCTCATTTTACCAAATATGTTTTGAAGTTTATCTATATACCCATTTGTTGAAAAATATGTTTCATAGATCCATCTACATTAAACAAGTTTTATTCCATTAGGAATTAGGACTAAATCCCAAGTATTGTTCATTTTCAAGTAACTATACTCCTTTTCCATAGTAGTATCCCAATCAAGAGTGACTGTTGCCTCATGTAATTATTATCAATCATATATATATGCAATAAAAGCATGTGGGTCATCCTAGAATTATGAACATGTTCACATGTTATTTGATAGATCTCTAACCTATTGTCCAACACTTTACAATGTCTATCTAGCCCAAATAAGACTTTTGTTTAGAGAGTTAGGAGGGGATCCCTCATCATCTAAATATAATTTGAGAGGAGTATGGGAATCCTCATCATTTGAATATAATATAGGAGAAAGATGGGAATCCTCATCACTACTCTCATCTTCATAACTGGAAGAAGAACCTAGATAATTAGGATGTTGATCATGTTGATCTGAATAATTAGAATTGTCATAAAAAACGAGTACATCTAAGGGAGGGTGAGAGGTGTTGAATTTGGATTCTAAATTACCCTATATAAAAAAAACACTCATCTCAATGAAAAACTTGTGAGTGGTGGGATGAATAAGCATGTGTCCCTTAACACCCTCATGATATCTAATAAAGATGCAAGACTGTATGTGAGGTTCCAATGCCTTATGTTTCTTCTTCAAAATGTGAACCATAGTAGGCAAACCAAACACTTGAAAGTGATCAGCTATGGGTTTATAACCAATCTAAGTTTTAAAATGAGTGAATCCATTCAATTTTTAATGAGGAACTTAGTTCTAAATGTAACAAGCATAGTTGATGGCCTCCATCTAATACTAAGGTACAAGAGACTTGGAATGTAGCCTACAATTATTAATTTCCTTTAAGTATTTTTTTGTTCTTTGTAACACTATTATATTGAGGACTATATGAAAATGTAATCTATAGTTCAATCCCATTTAATGTACATAATTGCTCAAAATAGCTACTTACATACTCACCACCATTATTGGTGCATAAAATCTTGATGGATTTACTTGATTATTTATTTACAAACATCATGAAGTCCTAAAAATGTTCAAAGACCTCTAATTTATACTTGATAAAATACACCCAACTATACCTCAAAAATTCATCAATAGAGGTAAGCATGTATTTAGTCCTATTGAATGAAGGTTTTGGAAATGGGCCAACAATGTCACTATGGACAATCTCTAATATATGTTTAACTCTCTATGATTTTCCCTTATCATACTTCTCCTATGGATGCTTACCAAAAATACACCCTTGGAAAACTCTATAAAAAAATTAACTTGTGGTAACCCTAAAATCATATCTTGATGACTGAGTTGCTCTAGGTAGTAATAGTTGAGATGGCTGAATCACTCATGCCATAATTTACTCACCTCATCTAAATGAGTGAGCAATGCAGTGGAGGGTTAATCAAGAGAAAAATGTGAGAAAGTATAAAAACTAAATTGGTGATTTTATTTCCTAAATGAAACAATGGAGTCACTATTAGCTTCCTTAATATCCATGGAATTAGGTGTGAACTCAACTCTCTTTCCCAAACTGATGTGAGTGATCTGGTAAACAAATAAGAGATTGGTGGATAAAGAGGGAACACAGAAAATATTGAAATTTCCCATCATTAATTTCAACATATCCTATCCCACTAACTTCTACAAAATTATCATCACCTAATAAAATTAAAGGCATAAAATAAGGCTCCAAGAATGCTAACATATCCTATGATGAAGTCATGTGGTACGAGGCACCAAAATATATAACCCATGTAGAAGGTTGTGATGCAAATATGACAAGTACTTTTCCCTTATTATTTAATTTGACCTTAAAAGACCTCTATCCTAAGGAAATTAGAGATTAAAAATCAAGAACGTTGATACTGTGCTTATCAAGCATTTTTGTCAATTAATCAGTCTACTTCTTCATGCATTTGGCTTCATCATGCCCACATTTATTGAAATATCCAAATGTGAGTCACTTTTTATTGGGTTTCCCATTTAAAGAGGAGGGATCTTTTGATTATTTTATAGTAGAATAATATTTATAACCCTTTTAATGTTTTGAGTCTTTATTTTTCTATTTCTTTTCTTTACTATTGGAATCCTTCTATTTGTCATGACTCACCAATAAGGTATAAGAATTTGAGTACTTAAATGTACCCATTTGATTGAGCTTGTCTTGTTCTTGAGTTGAGTTAGTGATAAATTAATCTAAGGATGACATTATCCATGTATCTCTAATGGGCTTTGTTAAATGGAAGGTAGAATCAAATACAAAATAGTCAAATCCTAATTTGGCAAGGATGGAAATAATCAATTGATCATCCTTTTTTCCAATGTTACATAGTTTCAACTATAACATAAGTGATTTTAAATTGGTGAAGAAGTCTTGAATCATATAAAAGTCACCCAGGCTCAAACTAATGAGTTTATTATCTAACTCATGACCCATAATTTTATCATTCTTTCCAAAGAGTTTATCTAATAATGTCCACATGTGATTTAGAGTTGTAGATTTAATATGAAAAATCAAGTTAGGAGATAGATATGAATAATAGATAATATGCTTTGTCACTTTGGTTGTATCACTTCACCTTATATACATCAGGTGTTGATTATGTTTTTGTACCCATCATGATTTGATATAAGCCTTTACTCCTCAATAGGATCTATACTTTGACTTTCCACGCATAATAGTTGAATGGTGTAAGAAGTAGAACTAAAATGAGATCCATCATGTAGAAAAGAAGTATGTGTTGAATTTTCTGTGTTGTAGACTAAGAATGTAACACCCCACCTAAATATTTATATGTTCAAATTGACAAGGCACAAGAATAACAAAAATGTGAAGAGCTCAAAAAATATGCATTTTTAAAATAATGGCACCTCAAAATGACTAGTGAGATAAAAGTTATGATAAATTGAAGTTGAATATGGCAAGATGATCCTCTACTTTGAAAATTTTAAAAACAAATTGAGTGCTCAAAACTTGAAATTAGGTTCTAAAGTTAATCCCCCATTAGTAGGAATATAAATTTGAGCCCCGTCATGTGACCATACCATATGATAATGGGGATAAGGGGTAGGATGAGGGCTCTCCACCATAATGATGTCACTTTACACTATGATATGACTTAGGGAGGGATGTCACTCCCAAAATGTCTCCTTTATACTAATGAATAGTATCAAAAACTATTGACTTAAATTTTCCATCCTCTAGACCATCACAAGTAGGCAAAATAACATGACAAAGCTACATGAGTGATTGCACAGGTGGAAGGGTTTGTAGGGGTTATTGACAATATCGACATGTTATGTGGGGGTTGTTGGCACCACTGTCAGGTTCCATAGAGTGTATTTTCACCACCTAGGGTTTTGTAGGGGGTAATTACACCACCAACAAGTTCTAACCAAGGTGTTATCACCACTGTCGAGGTCTACGATTCATGTTAGCATGTTTATTAGGGTCCATCGATTATGTTTTCATGTTGCTTAGGGTCTACCTATTATGTTTGCATGTTAGTCAAGGTTCACTAGAGTTAATTGAATGTTGGTTAGGATCTACCAAAGGTGTTGACATAATGATCATTATCTATTGATTATTATTGCATGATGTTAAAGGTCTATCAATTATGCTTGCATATTGGTTAAGGTCTACCAAAGGTGTTGGCATGCAAGTCAGGGTCCAATGGAGGTGTTAGCATGTGGGTCAAGATCCACCAAAGGTGCTTATAAGTGTATTAGGACCCAATGGGTGTGATTGAATGGGTCATGAATTTTGTAGGGCATACAAGTAGGGTTTTGAGGACTAGATGGGTATGTAATTAAGGTCATCAAGATCTTTAGGTGTTGCAAGCACAAAATTCCACCAAGTTTGAAGAAAGCCTAGATCTACAAATTTTGAGTAATTTATTAAAACATTAGGAGAGACCCACTTAGCTTATTAATAAAGTTATAAAAACCTATAAATGGTTTTTACTAAAAGTCACAAGATGCATGGATTTTTGTAGATTCTAAGAAAGTGTCTCTAAACCCTTTAAAAGTGGTCAAATATTTGCTTATCATCAAACACGATCATTTGGGCAATCAAATCTAGGGTTTTTGAACCTTTTAAATCTAATGGTGTTATTTATTTTTTAGTTTAAGACCCCGTATATGTAGATTTTACATAGTTTTTTGATAAACCCCACCAAACCCTAGAAAATTGAAATCATTGAAAAACATAAACAAGCAAGAATGTAAGATTCATAATAAAATTGATGGAAATCATCTACCATTAGAGATATGATATAATGTTAGAGTGGGTCAATATGAGGATCAACTAGATAGGGTTGAATGCACGAAGATGAATTTATATGGAGTAGTGAAACCCGAAGAACAATCCAAAGGAATAAGATAGTTTTCACCATAAGAAAATTGTATTAAGAAACATTAGCCAAAATGTCCATAGGAAGATACAATATATAGTGAGGAATTAGGTCACCTAAAAAGGTAATTACTCAAGTCACAATTATAAAATGACTTAAATTAAATTTCACCTAATGACTTATTATTAGCCTAATTATTCTAAATAAGACTATGTAGACAAAACCTAGTGGGACAAAAGTCTACATCAACACTATAGCACATTATTCTAGTGCTTATGGCCACTCTTGTCTTTGTACCAAATAATAACTAATTTTTAAAATCAAAAAGTTATATAAAGGTTGGAATATTTCCTTAGTGACCCCATTTCAAAGGAATTTAAATGATATGACTATATAAACACATTTAAAACCATTTTTCAAAAAATAAGAGGCTTCCACATTGAAAAGAACCATAATCATAATTGCACATTCAGAGAAAAGCACTTATTTCTCCCAATTCTAATTACATAAGCCCTAGTAGTCTAGATATCAAATTTAAATACATCTTCCAAGTTACAAGTCATAGTTAAGGCACTTAATTAAAGCATTATTACACCAACATCTAGCATAATTTAATATATATTCACACACCATTATTGCATGGGAGAATTACATGAAGTTTGATCCATATTTAGAGTATTGCTATGTAGGAAACACTTAGCACATTAGGTGTTGAGGTCTCACCCAACTTCAACTTCTGACCCATTTTCCCCCATTGATTTGCATTGGTCTTCACATTTCAAAGAGTTAGGGTTTTGAAGGAAAATTAGTCACATAATGGTCTCTATAAGTGATCATAAGATCCTGCATCAAACACAAGATTTTTAGATGAAGATATAGAGAACTCAAAAACCCTAATTTTATCATTGTGAGTGGATAGAATTATTTTTAGATTAGAATAGAGGGTCACCCCTCTAGTTTCCATCCAAAATTATTATTTTCTAAGCCCTAATCCAATACTACATAATCACATTCAACAAATATCAACCTCTAATGTCTCTCACAACATTTTTTCCAAAAAATTCTTTGTTATCTATTGTACTTTGTTATTTTTAGTAAGTTTATAGAACTACATAATTTTAAATCAATGAATGCTTGATATTTCTATATTATTCCCTCTAATTTTCCATAATTGTTTTTCATTTAGTGTATTATTACCCCAAATTTGATAAAATATCAAAAATATTCTTCCCTTTATCCATATCTAAAGTGATTATTTTTGATATATTTGTATGCATTGGTATGATTGCCTTAAGTTTTATACTATCCTAGACCAACATTTTTAAAATTAAACCCACATAGATAATCCTTAGAGTTCATTGATATTTCATTAATATCATTAGAACTAACATTAAAATCATCAGCAATATGTTTCATAAAATTTTGGCAAATGTAGAAACTAATTAACTAAATGTGACAAATTATTGTGAAAAAATAGGCTGATATAAAAATGCAATAAATGACACAAATTGATTTGGAAATTATTAAATCTCAAAATATCTTAAATATGGAAAGTATAAATGAGAACAAACTTAGATGGAAAATTGAGATGCAAATAGTTTTTGGAGTTGAAACTAACAAGTAGACTATGTTGACTAAGTGTAGACTTAGAATAAGAATTGGTATGGATTCTTGATAGGAGCATTATAACTAGATAGTAGAGTAGTGCATTGTTGTCTCCAAGGAGTGCTAGTTTCTACTAGGTAGCAAATATTTGAAATTTGAAGTTAGGTTCACCTTCATTTTTTTTTCTATGGAATGTGTAGGAGCTTCCAATTTGATGTGAAAATCATTGTGTATACTCTCATTCACTTAAAACCTTAGCTCAATAGATCACGAAGACACATGAAATCACAGGGTAAAAAGGGTTAGCAATTTAAGTCATGGTTGATCTCAATAATACTACATCAACTGTTTCCTACATACTAATACTCCACAGGTGGATCAAACTCCATGTAGTTCTCCCATACTAAAACTATGTGTGAAAAATATTGGTGTAAAATGTTAGATGTTGGTGTAATCCTAGTGTGATTAAGTGATTCAACCATGACTTGAGACCTTGAAGGTGTTTTCAAACTTTAGTGAAGGGATACTAGAGTTTTATGTAATCAAATTTGGGAGAAATAGGGAGTTTTATCTCAATGTGTAATTAAAATTAGTGTTTTTTAGTGTGGAAACCTCTAGTGAGGAAAATGGTTTGAAATGTGGATATATAGTGGTATTTTTAGAATTTATTTAGATGGGGCTTACTAAACTCATAGGTAGACATTTTCATAAGTTTAAATTTTATAAATTAGTCATTATTTGGTAGGATGTTAAGAGTGGTGGACTCGATCAAGAGAGCAGTGCACTATTATCTAATTAGGACATTGTTTGAAGACCATAAATAACTGATCTAAATACCCAGAATAATATTTATGTGAGCTTGAATTGAATTGTAAAATGAATATGGACAATATTAGGTCATTATTTTTTGTATGAGAATGGGTCATCCATGTGTAAAGTGAAGGAAAGTTTTGAAAAGGCATTAGAATAATACATGATCTAATTGTGTCAAAAGGGTGGTCACACGTGCATTGTTTTAACTTAAATGTTAACTTTTGATTCTATAATAACATGTGGAATGGATAATATCCTACATATTTATAATATATGGTTTTCATCGATCTGTTGAATGTGTTTTAATGTCATCTTTAAATATATATGAATTTTTTATGGACTATTTTTACCCTTAACATCTTCTTACTTATTTTGATTATGACTTTTATACTCAAAAAAATTTCAAGTCTTAAGAGTGGTATGGAGGATAAATTAAAAACTATAAAATAAACACAAAAATTAATTAATTTAGAAATTATAATTAAAAATTCAATAAAAATGATGAGACCTCATTATTTTGATAATTGATTCTTCGATTAGTTTGATTCATATGGTCTTAAATCTGTAATAAAATACTACCTATATGCTCTTTACTTGTGTTTGAATTGATCCTGTAAACCATAAAGACATAATTTTATAAATATTATCTATATTTAATTGCACCCATAGATCCATGTTTAAATGTCATGATCAGATTTTATGTCTGAGAAATATCTTAAATTCATAGTATCTCTTGGAGTATATCATTTGATCTCATTCTCAAAGTACTTTGTCTACTACTTTATATTTTTCTAGCATCAATCCATTACTATTGGTGATAATAGTGAAGGGAATGGTCCTTTGAAGGTGTGGATTGCTGTGTTTGGTGACCTGTATAGTAGTGATGATAATCAACATTATGGATGCTTCTAACTAGATAATCTTCAGTATTGTAGGTGCCTCAAAAGTCTTAGATATTATTGATATTTCTCTAGGATAAATGTTTATTATTAATTAATCTCACATTGAGTTAGATGAAGGAAATCAAAGTCCTACATGGAAGTTAATTGATTTAAAAGCTAAGGAAGTTTATGATAAACTTTCTCCTTTTCATTTTGTTTCCAAAACAAATATTAAGATTACTAAAAAGTGTCCTTAAAGTGACCTAGAATGATGAATATAAGTACCATTTATAATTTTTTGTTTGATAAATAAATTAAACAACTCAAAATTCAGTCCAAATACAAATTTTTACATATAGGTACATAACTCTTAGATTGCTTCCTTATTATGTATTGATTTTCAAAATTCAGTCTCTATTGGTGTATTTCCTTTATTTTACAAAGGTCTAAATGTTAGATTGTGCATAGATAACCGCCATACCACATTTTATGTTTGTCTTCAAGATGCTATCCAAACTGATCTCTATGATGATCTTGTATATTTCATTTACTATCTTAGCTATCATGTTTCCATTCATGAATATAATAATTTGAATAAAGTTCTTAAAATCTTTCTTTAGACACATGGATGTGACATGCTTAAAGGTTCATATCCCTTGGATGTCAAGTATAAAATTATATACATGATTACCAATACCCTTAACCCTAACATCAAACATGGGCCCTTGTAAGACAAAATCATGGTGTGTAAAGCTAATGAAAATAGTCAAATTATTTCAATCGAATCTATTTCTTGGTCTAATTTAAGAGTTCCTGAGAAAAGGATTATATATAAAAGCCTAGAAAATCATTATCCTTTGCTTCTATAAAATATCTTCATGATAAATCCATTATTATATTTAATCATCCAAGTCTAAGTTAACTTATTAGAACTGTTAGATCCTCTTAAAATCACGTTTGTTTCCATCTGAATAGGATACATAACTCTTAGATTGCTTCTTTATTATGTATTAATTTTTATAAAATTATTTACCAATCTCAGCCTACCAATCATATGGTTTCAATAAAATCTACTGATGTTGATGTTGAAGCTTTATCCCTAATCCAAAAAAATATATATATTATTAACCAATTCAAAGATTATCAGTATGGAAGAAAGTTCTTCTTTTGAAGAGAATGTTTAGAAAAGTCCATTACGAGATGAATCCTATACATAAAAGGTATTTCCAAAATTATCTAAATTCAACTAGTATAATCCAAATGGAATATAATGATCTTAGATGATATATTTAAAGTAAACAGATAAAAATATGGATCAATCACCTAAGATTAAGATGTTGAATTTGAATAATTTGGCCACCAAATGTGTAAATAATAAGATGTATGATATCTAATAGTCTATAGATCAATATTGTAGAATGCTTCAATTCATTAAGATGTATCAAAAAGTTCAAATCTCTCAAGATCTTAATGCCTTAGATTATATTTCTAAATCTAACATGTCAAGCATTCAAAAGATAGAAACTAAAGTATCAACATTAGATAAGAAAATAGAATAAATTATCAGTTTTGAGAAAAGTGTTATCAAAAATCAAAATTAGTTGGATACAAGACTAAATTCTATTGGTATTCAATTACATCTATAAGTCTCAAATATTGATGATATCTAATCCAATGGTCATACTATTGTAAGCTCTGAAAAAGGCCAGAGTCAAGAACTAAAGACCCTTGTCTCTCAAACATATAGTTTGTCTAGATAATTCTTTAATCAGACTTGTTTTATAAATAAAATTCCTAATATTATTTAAAAAGTTGAGTCTTATCAAACATCTACAAATTTTTTTGAGGATGAAACATAAGAACCATTTTTATATCCTGAATCTTCTACGCCTCAAAAGGATATTTCTATCACACATACTCCTATCACATGGACACAAATCCAATAGATTCATAGATATATGCATAAGATTAAATCCAAAATTGTTCTTGATCTCAAATCTAGATCTAATCATATATTTAGGATTGGTATGGAAAAGATAGATATCCATGAAGCTAAATCCATTTATACCTCATAATAAGGATCTTATAGAGTTCCATTATAATTAAAAATGAGAACTTTGAATCTTTAGCCATTCTTATGGAAGTTAAAATGTGATCCAATAAAAAAAAAACAAGAAATGATAATATTTATGATAGCTTTGACTAATTTCTATCTTACCAATTATAGAAAAGATTATATAACTATAGCCTAAAATTTGGAAAATTGATTAACTGGTATTGTAAAAATATGGTGGGATTCTACTCTTGACACTATTAGGCAGTTTATCTTTAACCATGATGAACCAATTATAGCCTTGTGTAATGCTCTACTTGTAAAATTTATTGGCACACTGGATAATCATCAAGAGCTAAATAAAGCAAAGTTTATGAAAGCACAATTGTGTGATATGAGTCAACTTGAGGAATACATCTGTTATATGGAACAATTGTATTATGGTTTTAAATAATGAAGCCTATAAAATAATATATCTTAAGTCATTTCATTCATACTTTGTTGATAAATATAAAGAAGCACTTGGTTCTGATTTGTCTACAATTTCATTTTCTTGAATCAATTTGAATATTAGAGGCGTGAATCGAAAATTATGTGCAGAAAGGAAAAAGCATAAGGAAACTTTTAAGTTCCATAAATAAATTGGTGTTAAGTTTTATGATTGGCAAGATAAAAATTTTGAATTTCAAGACACTCATATCTATTGAAAACATATGTATAAAACCATAAGGAAATATTTTAATTGCCATTTTTCTCTTTCCCCAAGAATAATGTCAGATAAAAATACATGTAAGTCTACATATTCAAATAAATTTTCTAAAAGAAATTCATGGTGAAAGAATATATGGTTACCAGAAATGACCTATCAAGTGTTGAATTTGTCAAGGTAATAATTATGCTAACAAGTGCCCAAATAAAAAGAAAGAAGTAAAGAAAAATAATTTCCTAAATAACCATAATATTGATGAAGATGAATATTTTCTGATTTCTCGATATCAAAATAAATATGTGTCTGATATTCCTATTCAATATTTCTTAGATTCAAAACCTAAATTTGAATCCAATATATCTCTTAATAATTTTTCCTTAGAATTAGAAGAATCTTTTAACTATGATTCAAAAATTGGTTTTTAGATTCACATGATAAAATTTGGCATAATGCAATAACATTGTCTCAAAAACTCTATCAGTTAAAAAAAGGTATGAAGAAACTCTAGTTTATTTGGTTTCAAAAAGGATTGATTTACAACAACAAATAGATAAACTTGAGTAACAATATATCTCAAAACTTGCACATGAAAGTTAAAAAAATAAAAAATAAAAATTATAAATGCAAATCTTAGTTCTCAGTTTGAAAAACTATTTGTAGAACAAAGAATTGAAAGTAGCTATAAGAAATAAATTTTTTCAAGAACTATATGGATGAAAGATAGGATACATAAATTAAAATTATTTATAGATAAAGCCTAGAAATAATTAACTGAATTATTAAAGGAAGAATCTATAAAAGGTGATGAAGAAAAATAATTTGAAGAATACTTGGAGAATACAGCTCAACTTATAGAATAAAGGTATTATCATGATAAAGCATTATATGAACAAGAAGTTGGAACGTCCTATGTCCAACAAGTTAAGGTTTATTCTACTCATAATCATGTCTATGAATTTAAAATTAAGTGAAAAGTATTTAAATAATATAATTTGGATGTGATGTTAGACATTGGTGTTGATATATCCTTAGCAAGATATCACTTTATTCTAAGTGATCAATGGAAACCAGATTTCCATAGGCTGACCTTTAATACAAAGATAATGGTTTCTCAACTTTCTGCTCATATTCCATTTCTTCTAGGTGATAAGATATATTATTCATTTGTAGTTTAATATGAAATCCTAGAATATAATATGATGATTGGGTTAGATAATTTTTCATTACTATATCATGTTTCTATCTTTCATGAAATAATTGTTTTGGGAAAAAATGTTTATCTGGTTAAGAAGGAGAAATATGTTTGTAAAATTCATTTAAAAACAATCCCCAAGAAGCCTATAAAAATTCATGGATTCATATTTGATTATTGTCTACATCTCTAAGATAGACACAATCATTGATAGAATCAAAAGAGATTGTTATTTTAAAAATATTTTAGCATTATGGTATAGAAAAATTCATACTTACATAATAGAACATAAGCTAGTCAAAGATAAGAATGGAAATGAAGTAGAGCAAAAGTTCAAAGCTCATCATTCAGGTATGTCTCCTTCTCTATGTCAAGAGTGTTATGAAGAAATTTCTTGGTTAAAATAAATGGGATTTAATCAAAGAATCTACCATTCCATGGGGTTGTGAAGCTTTCTATGTAAATAAAAATCTTGAACAATTAAGACGTAAAAAGATATTAGTAGTCAATTATATTGATTTGAATAAACATGTTATTCCTATTCAAAATACTATTCTATCAAAGGATAAAATTCTATAAAGGATATCTATAAGTAAGGTTTACAACAAATTTGATTTAAAATTAGGATTCTAGTAGATTGCGTTAGCAAAATAAAATAGATATAAAATGGCATTCATTACTCCTTTTGGTCAGTATGAATGGAATGTGCTTCTATTTGGTCTAAAAATGCTCCCAATATTTTTCATAATATGATGAATCAGATATTTGTTACTTAATCAAAGTTTATTATTGTATATATCAATAGGTCACAAATGTTGACCTAGTTATATTCTCTACTTTATGAGTTTTCATCTATAGTCAGCTAGGCCATGCAGGTCAACCTAGTTCATTTATGCAATTTCACTATTTAATTTCAAAAAATAGGTCAACATAGGTCATATTAGTTTTATTTCATTATTTATAGTTCAAATATATTATACCTAGCACCCCCTAGCCAACCTATCCCTAGCTTCTCCTACACACATATATCCTTAAACCTCCCTAATACACTTAATTAATCCCTATTAACTCCTAATCTAATCTAGAATCCTCTAAAATCTAGAGCCTTCCCTAAATTTATAGAATTATCTAAACTAGAGAATTATAATGAATTTAAAATTAATTTAAATCCTCTTCCATCACCTTATAAATAACCAAGAATGGAGCTTGGTTGAACTAATTCAAAAGCTTGAAAACCATTCTTTCATGTATACACCTGCTCTCTTAAGCCTTCATACTCCCATTGCATCCACACTATCCTTTCATCTAAGAATAAATTGGGGAGTTGTCATCATGATGTCATAGAGGTTCCTTGGTGATTGGATAAAGTGATTTGACATCCTAAGTGACAATGACAAAGTGTGCAATGTGCTTGTTCTAGTGTGCTTTATGTATGGTTGGTTGATCTTCAGTATTGACATGGATAGAGAGGATCAAGGATGAGTATGGTGATTTGATTATGTGAAATGGGTCCTATTATAAGTCAAGAATACTTTGAGTGCTTGTGTACATAAGTGAAATTCACTTGGTTCATAATTGTTCTCATCTAGACACTTTGGGTCTAGTGGAAGAAAATTTGAGTAGGTAGTTTGATGACATCACCATTACCACATGTGAATGAGTCAAGGGGAGTTGTTCATATGGTTGTGATCGCTATATTACCTATTTTTTATGTGTCATATCTCAAGTCATGCCTCAAAGTGCAGTAAAAAATATGATGGTGCAAAGTTGGCTTCTCAATAAGAATTCATTGTTTTTCCATACTTAGCCAAATTTGCAATGTGGTTGGAAAGAACCAAGTAATTAGTTTGATGATGGAATATCTTGCACATGTTGAAATTTAAATATAAGGTGATAATATGGGTTTGTTTAGTTTTAGACCTAGTTTATTTACATTAATTTCTAGATTATGTGATGTAGTGTGTTAAAAGATATGCATATGCAAAGTTAGGCTCCCAAGTAGTTTGACTATGTTTTCCCATACTTAGCCAATTTTTTATTATCAAAAGAAGATCTGAGTGAGCATTTTGATAGTGTTATATATTCTATGTGTAAAGGTGTAAATAGAAAATGGTCATATGGGTTTGTTCATTTTTAGCATAGATGATTTGTGATAAATTTGATATCATACACTGAAGCATCACAAAAGTTATGGATGCTCAAAGTTTGCCTCTCATACAAGTTTTGAAATAGTTGGATCTATGATAGAATATTTTTAGAAGGCTCTTTAATGGTGATAAGTCTCACATGCATGAGATTTTTAGGAAAAGTGTATCACATGGTTAGATTCTCTTATATGAGGAGATCATCTAGTCCAAGTTTAAGATCATGAAAGTAAGTATAGAAGAAGTTATTGAGGTGAAAAAATGGATACTTAGGGTTATTGAAATGGTCCCCATACTTAGTCAATTTTTAAAGAGTTAAAGCTCAAGCAAGATCAATGGTGTGTGTTGCTCCAAGAAGTTATGACGTATTGAGATGAGGATAGGTGCATGATGTTTAATGACTAAGAAAAGGTACAAGATAATGATATCATGGAGAGTGGTCATTCGTATAGGTTGATCAAAGGGTGAGAGTTGATCAGTAAAGACCTAGTTGATCTATAGAAATAGATGGAGTGAGTTGAGTTAACATTTTAAGAATTCACAAGATGAGGTTAATTGTTAAATGTTTAACATTTAGCTTTGGTGGTATATGCATTAAATCTCAAACAAGATCAATGATATGAGATTGATCCAAACTAAGAGGACATGATATTAAAGCATTGTGTTTAAAGGATAAATGTGACCATTTGTATTTGAATATTTGAATTTAATATAGGAAAAACTAGAGATCTGTATTTCATCAATATCTTTTGATAAAAGTCAAATTTGTTGGTGCTACAAAAAGTACAAATGAAGAGGACTTCATGATGCATCTAATGAACCTAATTTAAATATTTGAAAGTAAATATAGTCAAATATATTAAGTCTAAAAATTAACTATGTGTTCATGCTTATTCTATAAGTGAACCAGAAGAGTATTTGAGCTTATGTAGATGTTGTTTCGGTGTTTCATGGTAAATTGGATTTTGAGGACTGTTGTAGACTCCATGAGGATAATATATGAGTATTTTGGAGGTGTGATAAATATATCTTGAGTATTAACAATGCTTAATAGGTTGACTATATGTTCGATAATGGTGTTCCTATGTGTAAGGTATGTGTTTGAGTTATTAGAACATATGCAGAGGTGAGCTAAGTTAACTATGATCATTTGAAGATGTTGAAGGCAACGTAAGGATTGGATCCATGTTTTTGAAAGTGGTCCTATTTTCTTGTTTTGCTTGAGGGAGTGCTAAAGGAGTGAATGGGTTCACATGAGACATATAAGTGCTACAAGGGCCTCATTAAAAGGTGTAGTTACTTAAAGGTGACCCATAGATGATATGACCAACCTATGAATATTGTACTAAGCTTTTTATACATATTATGGATAGATTAAGGGATAAGACATGCCTAATGGATGACCCAGGTAGTGATTATCAATATTTTTCTATAAATAGTAGAACCAAAGATGATGGGTACTAGACTTATAAGTGTGAGACTAAGGAAAGATTGGAGAGAGGATTGTGTGATTTTTTTTAAAATTAAGGAAGGGTAGAGTGCCTTGAGGATGAGTTAAAGAGAATAATGTATTGAGGATTATCTATATGACTTGTTAGTCATAATTATGTTGGGATAATAGTGTGCTTTTTTGTTTGAGTGTGAGTGAATGTGAAGTGTGTTAATCAGAGGTCCATCATTAGGTGTTGAAGACATAAATGCAAAGGTGGATGTGTTCATAATTTTTTTTATGGTATCTCATCATCTAAGGTGGTTGTAGCATCCTTGCAAGGTGAAACTTGTTAAAAGTTCTAGTTCTTGTTGTAACTTAGCTAGACAAGTGTGGTAGCACTTTGTGGGATTGTAGTCTCACTAAATAGGGATTTTAGTTCCTTGATAACTTATAGATGATCTAAATTGGTTCTTTTTATTATAGGACAATAGTCTAATTTTATGTTCTAGTGGGTTTATTCACTAAGAGGGTTTCCCTCGTATGCCATGTGTTATGTGATTGATCTTGCATTGTTTCTCTTACTCATTACTATGAATGTTATATATGCTTCATGAGTGATTGTGGTAGATGATTAAGTATTTATAAAGATAAAAATTTAAGTTGGATTATTTGGGATCAATGATTCACTCCCCCATCAGTGATTGTATCTCTAACAAAAGCCATTAAACCATTCATCTTGAAGCCACAATTATCAAGCAATCCAACAAAGCAAGTCAAAAATAATTGGAAAATTAGTTTGAATATATTGGAGGGAAGTAAAAAATATCAAAGTGATGGTAAGAATCCATTTATAATTATGATTGCTTCTATATTCTCTCCCTTTGATAGTTTTTTGTAAATTTTGGGTTAAGTTACTATTTTTAGTATATTAAATCCATAACTCAAATTTAAGGGCATATATTGGTGATCATTTTGGGTGCCCTCCTTTAAAATAACCATTGTGTATAAGACATGTTAAATTAGCTTGCAGGACTAGTTATAAGAAGATTGAGCTTCAAACTTTTAAAATTTTCATGTTCCAGAGGAAGTACAATATTGCACTATAAATTATGGTTTTATAAACCCTAATTGAGGTTTTGCCTAATGGTATGGAATAACCTCTATCTGTTGACCTTTTTGGTAGTATTTTACCCTTGGAAATATCACTTCTTAATAGAGGTAATTTTAGAACTTAGTTAAAATATTGACATACTATTGTAATAAGGTCAAACATTGGTCATTTTGACTTATTTTTGTTTTTTTATACTATGTATTAATTTGGTGGTGTTGAAAGAATATGATAAAATTATTTTCAACTTTAAATAATTAGGGTTATTTATATTATGAAAAATCACTTGTCCTCAGTAGTGACATTGATTTCCATTTACATTTTTTCTTATACAAGAAGCAATTTTGATTTAGGCTTAAGACAATAAATAAAACTTGTGATTTTGCTACCTGACAATTTTGTTGTCTTTATGTGGTTGTTATTTGATTATAGGGAGGAGAGATTATATTTAGACAAACTCAAAAAATAATTAAAATAAACATTTGATAATACTTTGCAATATCATCTATTTACAATAGTGATTTTGAATTCTAGTCATGGTTTTGAAGATTGTAGAGGTGGTTTTACTAGTAGTTGATATTACTCTAGTTTATGATCTTTAGTCATAAATATTTATCTTTCTATAGATCAAAAAGTTTTTAATTGAAAGTCTCAATATACCTTTTTTCACATCTTCATCTTGTATATATCATAATTTTAATCCTTGCAAAACCACTTCTTGATAGAGGTGATTTTTATTATTATCTACGGTTTCATGGTCTCATAAGCAATTTTGAGTCAATAGTTAAAGAAACAGATATTATTATGTAGTTTTTAATAATTTATCTTTTTTAGGTTATAATCAAGCTTTTATCAGTGGTTTTAATTTCTAGACATACTTTATATATATTTTAACATTTTCAATAATTTGTATATATATTTTAATTTGCTAGGAAACAAAACCAATTCTCATTAGAAGTAATATTGATTTTCATAGGTGGTTTGGTGGATCCATCTGTAATTTTGATTTAGGGTAGTTTTATAAAACATTTACCTAAGTAGTATCTAATATAGACTTGATTTTTATAAAGTAGACTTTCTTTTGGTATTGTAAATATTTTATTCTATAATCTACATTAAATTTATTTTCATATAGGATACAAAACCACATTTTGATGCTTATGGTATTGATTTCTAAAAGAAAATTTTCACTAACTTTAGGTAGTTTTGCCTAACTTAATAGTCACAACTAATTAAAAATCTACAAAACTACATATCTTCATAAGTGATTTTGACTATCAACTGTAGTATTGCATTCTTTGGAATTGATTTTAATATTTTAACTATGTAAAGGTAGTTTTGTAGGTGCTAGAGGAAATTTTAACTGCTTAGAAACTACTAATAATTTTTATGTAGGAAACCTAAAAAAAAGGCCCTATATTAGTTTACTAACTTATTTCTCTATATGAGCAAGGCTTGGTCTAAAATTTATATTTTGAATCTGTTATATATATATATATATATATATATATATATATATATATATATATATATATGTCTTTGATTACCTATGTTTTTATCTCACATAGTTAAATAGTCTGTTAAATAAACTTTTGCTTGCATGTTTGTCACCCAATTTTTTTTCTTTTATATGGTGTAACATGATGTGGAATTAATCCCCATGAAATTTCCTAGTAATTAGGGGTTGGTGACACATATGTCACCACCATGAATTTGACCACACTTTGTGTACTAGGGAGTATAAATATCAAGGAAAATTGTCATTAGGATAAACAATTGACTCCATATAGGTCTTCCATGAAGGTGAAGACTTAATTATATGAACCATGCATTAGACAACACTCTAAATATATTTAGGCTCCATGTACTTTGTGTATATCAGGTATTCCCCTAGAAACCTTGTGTAAACCTAGATTAAGATGTATCAACCATAATAGGTAACTTTTTACTAGAGTAAGTATCAACTCCCAAGTGATTATCAGTTGCATGTGGGGTTGAGAGGGTTCAAGATATTCATTAATGATTCATCATCCTACATCCTCACCTATAAAGCCATTAGATGGTGGAGTCATTGGGTTACATACCCTTTTGTTTACTAATATTTGGGCTTGTGATTTGGTGTGATCACGTGTGTGTTGTGCTAGACCAATGTTATTTATAAGCTGAGTCATTCTTATCCATTTTTCACCAAAACACCAAGAGAATCTTTAGGACACATTCCATCTTATGACTTAAACTAAATAATTTTCATCTTCATCCCATCCACCACAATCTTGAGTACTAGATTTTTTCTTGAAAACTAAGTTATAGTGGTCACCTGTCCCTTCTTAAAAGTTTTAAAATCATCTTATTAATCACTTCATCCATCCTACCTTGATTAAATATTATCTAAGTATATATCTATATTAGGTTTTATATAGAAACCTATTATATTATCATCTCACCTATTCATAACTAGTACCCATTTAATCATTATTTTTCTAGTGTGAAAAGGCATCTAGTCATCTTATCGTTCAGTCTCCTTACTAGGTTGAACCTTTATAGGGTTATTACATTGGTAATATTTGATCAACTTTCTATTTAATATAAGAATCTAAAATATTCATACATCCATTCCAACATCTTGTCCACTCTACTCTAAGACTTAAGACAAGTTTATTACTCAAAATCACATTCTTTTTCATCCCACATCAAATCAACTCCTAATCATATATACATCACCAAACATTATCCACCATGCCAATAAATACTCATGCCCAAGTCTTAATATTTTGACAAGGATAGAACTATAAGGATAATGTCATTCAGACACTATATGAGTAGAGTAGGGATAATGAAGAAACTCAAAATGGCATGCACACTCATGGATGATATGAATGGGTCACTAATGACTTATTTAATAGTGATGAGGTTAGAGAAAAATTCAATCAGTATGTATATGAAAACCATGACCAAATCCTTGCCCAAGTTATTATAATGGGGGGAAAATTACCTCCTACATTTAACCCTAGTCTCTTACAACAACTCATTCATCTATTATCTAGACCCAATACTCCACCTCACTCAAATGTCACTAATCAAGAATAGGGGGACCCTGAGCTTGTAGGTCATGAACAAGAGATATAAGAAGAAGAAGAAACCCCTCAAAATAATTGCATTGAGGATAAAATAAGGAGATCCACCTTGGAAGATTACCTAAACTAACTTACACAACAAATCAATTCCCTCACATCCTAAATCCATTTTAAAAAACTAAGGCCACATCATCCAAAAAAATTAATAAAAACACTAATCCTGACCCATCAAGACTAAAAACAAGCCAAACACAAAATTTTAATCCCTTAATGGATCCTTCATTTTCTCATGAGTGTAAAATGATGAAGGAAAATATTTAGTAGATTGATCCTCACACTTAGGTAAAGAGATACAAATATGAAGACTTTTTCACATCCCTGTTAGACATGAGCATTGTAAACGTACCCTTCTTGACACACTTTGAAGTTATAAATTTTGATAAGGACAAAGGGGATCAACATGACCATGTTCAATATTTATATGTATCATGTCATGAGGTCACATATAATGATCGTTATCTATTATAAATCTTTCACAAAAGTCTCACAGGACCTGCCCTTGAATGGTTCATGCATTTACCTAAGGGGTCCATCACTACTTTTGATGAACTAATAGAAAAATTTATGAATATAACAAGATATTTTTATTATTGACCTCTAAAAGAAAAAACAAAGTAATGGGAAGATTCTACCATAATTTTTACAATGATGGATAAGCCTTGGCAGTTGATTTCATTATACAATCCCCAAAAAAGAGTTGGCTAAGATATTTATTGATAATATAAATGCTAAATTAAAATATAAACTAAAATTACAATGTGCAAAATCCTTTGATGAGATTATGGAAAAGGGTATCTAGATATAAAAACCTCTTATTGAAATGGGGCCAATCAAATTATACACCCAAAACAAACAAATTTAAATTCAATATAAAGATTTTTTGGGTAAGCCAAAAGTATTTAATACAAACAAGAATGTAGTAGGGGATGATGTTACTAATACAAAACATTTAAAAATAGTACATAAATCTCCCCCACTACCAAAAATCAAAATATCTCCAATATTACTATACCAAGAGGGAAACCAAAGCCTAGAATGGGGAACACCATCTTAAGCATCTTGGTGTACCTATGAAAATGGTCCTAAAATAGTTAATTACTACCAATATGATCACTCTACTAGATATTCAACCCTTGGATGATAATAAGCCATTCCCTAACTAGTACCATAAAGATGAGTTTTACCAATGCCATCAATTCAAAGGGCATGATACTAAGAAATACATGAAATTAATACATTTCATCAAATATTTAATATAAAAATGGGAGATAAAAGTTGAAATAGAGAATCAAACAAGCCAATCTATAAATCAACAATTGGGTATATATCAAGACCCTTTACCAAAGCATGAATAGAAATAGAAAAACCACTAAGGGATTAGGGTCAAGGATCCACCTCCAATAAAAATTTATTATCATTCCATTCCATACCATTATATTAACACCATCAAAATATAAGGCCATCAAGAGCCTACAAATCTACCATCACCCATCCTCAAAATTAATAGGGTCACCATCGATTGTTTGGTTACTACCAAACATGGAAAAATTATAGTTCCTAGAGTACCTTAAAAGGACCCACATATCTCCTCATCTCAAAAATTCACCATCCCTAATAAAGTCTCAAATTCTTATGGTAAACCATATGATATTATTCAATAGCTCAAGAAGACCTCAACCCAAATCTCCTTATGGATCTTCTAAAAACTTTGTCTGTGCATCAAGAGATATTAATTCAAGTCTTGAATGAATTAAAAGTTCATAGGGATATTGACACAAGTCAATTTTAATCCCTAGTTGGTCATTTATCTCCATCACAACAAATTACCTTTAGTGCCCAGGACATGCCACCCATAGGCCCTTACTACACTTATCCTTTATTAATTGAAATCTCTATTTTTAACCAAAAAATCATGTGGGTTCTTATAGATGGAGGATCTGACCTAAATTTGTGTAATATTTAACTTCTCAACAAGTTTAGGTATTCTAAATCTCCATTAGGTCCCACTCTAATAATGATGAAGGTATATGATGATAATGAAAGGACATATGTTGGAACAATATATATTTGTATAGCTATGGGGCCTGTAGTCAACCAAAACTTAATCCATATAGTTAATGTAAATATCCCCTATAATATGATTTTGGGACATCCTTGGATCCACAATATGAGAATAGTAACATGCACCCTACATCAATGTCTCAAATTCCTACATCCAAGATTGGAGGTCACCATCCTAGGTGAAATCAAATATTTTTGTAACTATAAAATAGAATAATCAAATTTTTATTTTTATTTCCACAATAGCCAAATCTCATATTATAATCCCAAAGCTATGAAATATGTCCACCCTAATAGTCTATCACTTACCTCATCTGAGTCATCAAATATCACTTTCTTGAAGATTATCTCCAAAGGTTGTGGGGAATATGAATATAGGACCCATTTATATATGAGACCTTCCACTATCCTCATGTAACTATGGGTCCCTAACTATGTGGCAAGATAAGCCTATTATCTATTAGTTCAACTCAATAGACTTCATCAGTGCATGAATGTTATCATAATAATATTTTGAATAACCTGATGATTCTTGGATCATTCATGAAGACAATGCCATATATTTTCATAGGAAAAAATATCCCCAACTCTAGAAAATGCTTCAAAACATGAATTAAGGGGTAAAATACTAGGTTGAGAAAAACAAGGTAGGTTATAACCTATTGGTGTCTAAGAACATGCAAGATGTCAACACTATCACCATAGATACTTATTTGATTCTTAAAGAATCTAATTTTGATTAAGAAATAGGACAAGTTTTGTTTATAGACTCTATGAAGACATGTATACCACAAACCATTTTTTTGACATCACCATTTATACTATCAACATCTCCCTCCACTACTTTCAAATAATAGATTGGGATTAGAGGAAAGAGCCATCTTTTGATGTGTTTCAAAAAGATGAGGCTATTGAATACTTCAAAGCTTAATGTTTTATGATATTAGGGTATCACAAAAGAGTATTCACTATCAATTTAAATGAGTCTACATATTTTAGAGAGAACTAGGAATTATTAAATCAAATATAAGAGGAATAATACAATGAATTTGATCCCTTTAAAAATATAGAATAAATCTAGCTAAACTATGATGAATAATAACTTTATCAAGAATAAGGTGCAAAGCTTCCATATGAGTTTGATTTAGGTGGAGAGATACTACCACCCCCAACATATCTTCAAGATCAGTCACCTTCCCTAATTGATGAGGTCATAAAAATTAATAATGGAACAAATGAGAATGCTAGAATAATAAAACTAGGGGTAATTCTTACTTTTGGAGAACAACAAATTCTCATTGAGCTTCTTAAAGAATTTATAGACATATTTGCATGGAGCTATTCTAACATGCCTAGATTAGATCCTACTTTGATGGTAAATCACTTAGTGTTCCATCCAAATGCTAAACAAATTAAACAAAAACTTTGAAATATGAACCCCAAGGTAGCATTATTAGTCAACGAAGAATTACAAAAATTCTTGGAAGTAGGATTCATTTGGCCAATAGATTATTCTAAATGGATCTCTAATATCATCCCTATCATAAAACCACAAGGAAGGATACAAATTTATACTAACTTCTGAGATATAAATAAGGCATGTCCCAAAGAAGACTTTCCTTTACCCAATATTGACATGATCATGGACTCTATTGTAGTATATGAAATGCTTTCCCTCATGGATGGATTTTCTAGCTATAATCAAATAAAAATCCCTCTATAAGTATAACATAAAACTATATTCATAATTACATGGGGGACTTTATGCTATCAAGTGATACCGTTTGGTGCAAAATAATGTTAGATTAACCTACCAAAGGGCCATGACAGTCATATTCCATGACATGATGCTTGATATTGTGAAATATTATGTGGATGACATCTTAGGAAAGTCCAAGATTAGATCAAAACATCTAATAGTGTCAAATGAATTTTTGAGAGGCTCAAAGAATATATAGTTAGAATAAACCCCAAAAAATGTGTGTTCCTAGTCACTCCAAGAAAATTCTTAGGATTCATAGTCTCTCAATGAGGAATTAAGGTAGATCCTAATAATTTGAAATTCATTATTGAAATGTCTCCACTGAAGAATCTAAATCACCTAAGGAGCCTTCAAGGGAAATTATAGGCCATTCATCAATTCATATCTTAGTTAGTAAATAAATGTCATCCTTTTACTCATCTCTTAAATAAAAAATCTTAGTTTGACTGGAACCTAAATTGTCAAAAGGTATTTGATAATCCAAAGTGGTATCTAGTGAATCCTATAGTCCTATCACCACCTATATCAAGAAATTCATTGCTCTTATATATCTTTTATATGTCATGTACTATAGGGTCTCTCTTATTTCAAATTAATGATGAAAGAAAAGAAAAAACTATATAATTACCTAATCCTAACACTTATTTCATATGATCTCAATTATACCCCTATAGAGAAAGCTTGATTGGATATTGTCTTTGCTTCACAAAAACATAAGAATTGTATGTTGAATAACCATGTCAAGCTAATAACAAAAGTTGACTCACTCAAATAAATGTTGTCTAAGTCATAACTAACAAGAAGAGTGGATAAATTGATCATGTTATTAAGTGAATTTTAAATTGAGTGTGTGAATAAAAAGGACATTAAGGGGTAAATTATCATGGATCGACTGACAACATCAGTCATAGAATAAATAAAACCATTGACAACAACCTTCCCTGATGAATCCATATTGACTACTAAAGAATTACCTAGCTAGAAATTATATTTTGATGGATATTTTACAACACATGGGTTAGGAGTAGGAATCCTTTTGGACACACCACAAGGAGACCTAATCCCTAAAGCCTTATGAATCTATTTCCCATGAACTAATAACATCATTGAATATGAGGCATTAATTTTTAAGTTATAACTTGCCATCTAGTGGAATATTCAACATCTTTAGGTCTTTGAGGATTCTTAGTTAATTATCAAATATGTGAATGAAGAGATCCAAAACAAAGATGATAATTTACTTCCCTATAAGAAAATGGTTGATTAATTAAGGCTAAATTTTTAGTCTAAAATTTATGAACAAGTCACTAGAGGAAGTAACAAATCCATAGATGAAATGGTCACTATCAAGTATTTAATAGATATTTTAAAGGACGTCCTTAAAGGAATTTTTTTGGTTGAACACTTATTATTTCTTACACACCACACATTATCTCATAATGAAATTTGTGCCATCCCTACTCCTAGTCAACTTTAGTACAATGACATTTACACTTACCTCCACAAAAATACCCTTCCACCAAATCTCAACTACCACCAATGCAAATACTTCATCTAGTGTGCATCTCATTACACAATCCTCTTCAACATGCTCTATTGATGAGGTTATGAAAAGATCTTGTTAATATGCTTAACTTAGAGGAGGCTACTCTTGTAATAGTGGATGTCCATGGCAATATTTGTGGAGGCCATATCAGTGGGTGGCCCTAGCCAAGAAGTTACTCCAAATTATATATTATTGGCCAATAATGGATCACAATGATTATAAATATGTACAAAAGTGTGTAGCTTTCTAGAATCATGGAAATATAATACATGCCCCCATTCAAGATATTCAACCTATGGTGAGCCCATGGCCATTTTTAGTATGGGGACTAGATTTTATTAGCAAGATTAATATTACCTCATAATACAGGCACAAGTTCATAATCATAGCCATAGATTATTTAACTAAATGGGTGGAATTGATGCCACTTATATACACCATAGTTATATGGATATCAAAGTTCATTTTAAATGATATTATTTGCCTCTTTGGAATCCTATACAAAATCATATCAGATAATGATAAATATTTTAAAAATTAGGAAGTGGAAGACCTATGTAATATATACCATATTGAGTAGTATTAATCCATGCCTTACTATCCCTAGAGTAATGGACAAGTAGAAGTAACAAATAAAACACTTATCAAAATCCTTAATAAATTTGTAAACAATGTTGGACAAAATTGGCATCTACAACTTTATCCATCACATTGGTCTTCTATAACCAATATCTGGACACCAATTGGGACCACCCCATAGTCTTTGGTATATGGAACACAAAAATACTTCCATTTGAAGTTGAGTTCCCCTCATTATGAATATACTTGTGGGGCATTATCACATATAATGAGTATAGACAGGAGTGGCAACAAGATCTAGGGTTGTTGGATGAGAAGCATCAAAATGTTTTTGATCATATAAAGCATATTAAAATAAGTTCAAGGGCCAATATCACAAGAAAATATAGTCTAGAGAATTTGAAATTGGTAATATAATCCTTTAGGAAAACTAGAAAAACACCAATGTTGAATGTGAAAAGAAGGGGAAATTTGAAGCAAATTAGCTTGGGCCATATGTCATTAGTTCTAAATTTAGATCAGAGGCATATAAATTATCCACTCTAGATGGTGATGAGCTTAATGAGCCAATGCAAACTATGCATTTTGTTGTACCTAAAAAATGTCACTCATTTTTGGGACAACATATAAGTTGTTTTGGTCCTGTAAGACAAAATTATCTCTTCCCATTTCAAAAATTATTCTAAACTTCAAAATTGGGAATTATTCAAACTTTTTCAGATAAAAGACTAATAGGTTCAAAGGCTTCTATAGGTGAGTTCAATCAAAAGAACAAGTTTCCAACACTTAGTCATTTTTAGGATTGGTTCAATGCCTAGGTTCAACCAAAAGAATTTATCGGCAAGCCTCTATGTAGTGTTTGAAACATTGAACCTTGAACCATTTTGGTTTAATGGGTTCAATGGGTTCAAAGGTTCAACATCATCAAACAAGAATTAAGTGATTTTGTCAAGGTTCAAAGTTCAACAGCTTCAGGTTTAACAACTTCAAAACACTTATCAGAGAGAAGAAGGCTTGAACCATTGACCCGTTGAACCATTGAACCACTCAAGTTCAAAGGTTCAATAGGTTCAACACCATCAGTAGGCTTCAAGAGTTAAACATTTTGGTCAAATAGGTTCAAAGTGGTTGGTTCAACATGGTTTGTTTCAAAGAGATTGGTTCAAGCGGTCAATTGAATAAATAGAAATGAAGGAATGAACCATTGAACCATTGAACCAAAGTTGGTTCAATCAGTCGATTCAAGTGTTAGGTTTAAAGGAGTGCCTCAAATCGAAGAGACAAGTGACTTTGTAGAGGGAATTTCTATGGAAAAAGTGACTAAGGCAAGAAAAAGCCCAAAAGAAAAGCTTGAAGTAAAAGCCCATCAAATTCTAGTGGATACTGCCAAATGTCATCTGTCGAGCCCCATTTTACTTTATTTATAAGAGCTACAGAAGTTGCCACGTATCCCTTATAGGATAATTAGAATGTGTCAAGTGTCATCATCTGAGAGAATTTGAATGAGTCCCATTGATCTCTATAGTGTTTCTCAAGCTTAGCAGAAGCTGCCAAGTGTCATCTTTTGTGAGACTCTCAAAAGGCCTCTAAAGCCTTTATAAGTTAAGTGGATGCTTCCATGTGTCATCACCTATTTCACAACAGATGCTACCATGTGTCACCTATTGAGATTGGTAGGAAATTGACTAAGGAAAAACCAAAAGAAAAAGTACCCTTGCAGAGGACATTGAACCAAGCTGAGTACCCTTGTGGAGGGCAGTGAGCAAAGGCAAACATAGGTAATTCCTTTGGAAAAGTTCCTGCGGCAAAAAGTTTAAGGCAAAAATCCTTCAAACTTTTTGTCTGAAGAATTTCACCCAGGAAGTAAGCCCAATAGAAATTAGAAACAAAGTGAAGGAAGATTTCCTTCAGACAAATTGTCTAAAAGAATTCTTTCAGACTTTTTATCTGAAGGAAAAGTCTACTAAAATAGAAAACCAACTAAGGAAATAAAAGCATAAAAATCCACCATGTGTCAACATCTGTAGTTTCTTCCTTTGGTCTCTTTATTAAGTAAGGACTATGGTGGGCCCCCAATAAGCTACTGAAATAAGCAGAGCATGCCAAGTGTCATCCTATGCAAGATTCTCAAAAGACATTTAGAATATGCCACGTATCTCATTATAACTCTGTGGAGCATGACAGGTGTCTGCATCCACATCTTGAGTTTCTTATAATTTTCAAAGCTTCTTTAAATAAGCATCTCTCAGAGTCTTGTGGATACTACCAAGTGTCCTGATCTATTTTCTCAACAGAAACTACCATGTGTCAATTGTTAAGACCAACAAAAAGTGACCAAAGAATAGAGGATCAAATTGAATCGAAGACCTGATTCAATAGCCATAAAAGGAGGAATGATGAAGAATACCAAAAATATCCAAGCATGAAAAACGTTTCTAGAAGCAAACCACCAAGTAGACATTTGAGGACACAAACAATCAATGGAGTGACCTATTTCTCTACATTAAGAAAAACAAAAGGGCAAATATGCCCGATTCTAGTATATCTTCTTAACAAAATTTAAAATATATTGAATGCACCATGATGTATTACTACTCCCCAAGTCTTTCTTGTAGGGATATATATTGGACTCTCTCTTATTGTTTTAAAAGAGATCTCTCTGGGTTACCTGAAGCAAAAGCTCTGCCCAAATTGAAAGGCATTACTGAGACTTTGAGCTCAGATTGCTCATCATATTTCTTTGTTTGAATCAGAAAGCAAGTTAATTTCAGACTTTGTACTGTTATAGCTTGTATCATTCCAAGAAATTGTTCTTATGTCTATTTCCTAAATGTATTCGTGTTTATGCAATTTAACAAGCAGAGCTAGTGGAGGTGAAAAAGAAGGTGTCCTAAAGCAAGTTATTTTTAGACTTTGTGCTATCATAATTGTCTTCAGTGTGTGTTTATTTTCTATTTCTATGTAAATAACCTTGGGATGACTTTGTGCCCTCATTTTTCTTCATATTTCACTATTTGGCAGTTGAGGTGGAGACTTGGTGACTCCACGGGGGAATTACGTGCATTCTGAAACCTCAAGTTTCAAATTGAATCAGTACCTATCCTTATCCATTATAGACTCTGGTGACTCCATTTTGTGTCTTACCCATTATCATTATAGCCTTACCGTCTCCCTCCACCTCCACACCAACTAGGAAAGAATGGGTAGTTTAAAGCCTCAAGCTTTAAGCTAAAGTAGTGCCAATTCTTTTCCATTTTTGTTTCACAATCTAGCAGATCCAAGGTATACACAAAGCCAAAGGGCTAAAGGTATTGTCAACCCTATATTCAAGTTAGTACAACAAAGTAATTTTGATTTGTCTCTTTCACCATCTTGCCTCTAATGAACTAAGAGCTTTCCTCCTACTAAAGTTAGGTCTCCATTTCCAAGCAAAGCATCCACTTCTGCTATTAATAAAGCTTTGACAATAATTACCCCTCTGAGATTTGTTATTCCTCCTTTTCAAAGTCATACAATGGTAGTTCAAGGCCCCTGGGGTAATTCTTTTATCTCTCTCAATCTTACTTCACCTCTACATGAACTCCCATGTAGTTCAAGAAAGAATTTCCCTAAATTCTATGGTGATGGGAAAATCCATCCTGATGAACACATTGCAGCCTTCAGCATAGCCTGTGGAATAATAGGTGTAGAATTTGAAGACATGGAAGTCAAGCTATTTTTAGAAACTTTAAAAGGTGCTACTTTAGATTGGTTCTACCACTTACAAGCTCAGTTAGTAACTGACTGGAACACCCTCAAAGCCAAGTTTGAAGCCAGATTCAAACTTGTATAAGATGCACATGCCCTTCTCGCCCAGCTCACATAGATGAAAAAGAAGCCTCATGAACCAATGAGGGACTTCATAGCCAAGTTTGACAAATTGAGGAATAGGATCCCTATAATTGCTCGACCTACATCTAAGAATCTCAAATGTTTCTTCATTAATTCTCAGCTACCTAAAGTGAGTTTCTTGTTGAGACATGCTGGTCAAATAAACCTTGCTATAGCTCAAGATTTGGCCACTGAGGTAGAAGATGATCTCATCTTAGCAGGGAAGATAAGGAGAGATCCTAATAGAAATAGACCCTCATCACCTTCTGAATATCCATATACATGCACCACTAATCCAATGGTATAGAAGTTGGAAAATGAGTTACTTTCTCTCAAAAAGCAAATGGTGCAAGGAATGTCTTCTGCTCCTTCATATATGGATATGCCAAGAAGGAAATTTCCAAATTAGTCATACCAAGGCAATGCTACTAAGAATCAAGGGTAGCTAAATCATCTTCCTCCCCCACAAGGGAAACTTGCCATTGAAGCACCCCAACCAATTTAGCAGTGGGATATCTTGAAGTAGAATTAGATTTCTCTTTCTAGCCTAAATTAAGCCAAGAAAATGATGCTGATCTCATTATAGAAAACCAAGAAGAATCAGCTAGCGACTCCAACATTAGTTTCCTGAATTACCAGGATGAACCCAAAAGTAAAGGAGAAGCATTTGATGGATCATATGCTATGTTTACATGGTCCAAGAACTAGTCAGCCCAACAAGCTGATAAAGGGAAAACATAAGAGTAACCTTAGCCTACAATTTTAATTGCTAAGTGAGGAACCACCCTGCCTTTCTAGCCAAAAGACTCGGTGATCACCAAAAAGGTAAGTACATCAATTTCACCTTCACCTTTAACTTTAATTTTGCAAATCAGTCCTTCCCCTGTTCCTAGTCCAATTCAATCATTTGACATAATTGATCATGTCAAGAAAACCAAAATTCAAATGATTGAGTTTGAATATTTACAATCCAATCCTGAGCAACTGGATAGATTAGTTGAGTGTGTGAATAATAAGGCCATCCTTATAGGATAAGAGGCTAAGAAGGTAACTCCTGATTCCCTAAAGAACATTCCCATCCCAAACAATCTTGTCATTACTCCTCCAACAGCCCTAGGAAAAATAGAACCTTTCTATGTTTCTTTATTGATAAATGGTCACAAGCTGAGCAATTACATTATAGACTCAAGTGCATCTGACAGTGTCATGCCTACCAAAGTGGCAAAATCTCTTAATATCACACTAACCAAAACATTTGGTAGATGTTTCTCCATGGAGAAAAAGAAAGTACCACTATTGGGGCAAATCAAAGATGCCCAATTTACATTTATAGCCTTTCCAGACAAAAGAATCAAGATGACAGTTCTGGTGGCTGATGTCCCAGCATCCTATGGTATCTTGCTAGGGTGAAATTTCTACAAGGATGTTGGTGGAGAATTAAACACGGACCTATCTGAAGCAAGGATCCATATCAAAGGCATCATGCAGAGGTTGCTTCCTAAAAAGGAATCAAAATATATTGTCACTCAGACATCAGCCCCTGAAGCTTAAATTTTGTTTGAGTCTTTAGGCATGGGTAACTACTTTCTATCTATAGATGAAGTTCATGAAACATCTGATGAAGCTCCTACAAGTGACAACCTAGAAATGCATTCAGCTATAACAATGGGAGAATTGGTGGAGTTTGATGCAAATATGGAAGGATCTCCACCTCTGAATAAAGAAGAATCCAAAGAAAAAGTAGTGTCTAATGAGATTTGAACTCTGGAATTTGATGGCAACTACTCCTCTATCAGTTTAGGAGCCAGGATTGTATTGATATCTCCTCAAGGAGATATTTTACCCTAATCATATAAGTTACAGTTCTAAAACACTAATAACATAGCTGAGTATGAATCTCTATTGCTTGGATTGAGGGCAACTCAAGACAAAGGCATCAAACTCCTTCATGCCAAAGGGGATGCTAAACTAGTGGTTTGTCAAGTAAGGAACTTGTACCAAACTAAGAATGAAATATTGTGCCACTACCAAAATCTATTCTAGGACAAAATTGAAAGATTTGATGCTTTAAACATCTCTACCATACCTAGGGAAGTTAATGATCGAGCTAATGCACTTGTTATTTCAGCAACTTTCTTAGTTCCTCACTCAGACTTCACAAGAAATAAGTACACTATCGAGCTGATTTTTAGACCAAGTGTACTTGATAATGCTGATCATTGGCAAGTATTCAATAATGATAATCAAATCATTACCTTCTTAGAATGAAAAAATAGCTTTGAACAATTATATTTTGAAGGCCGTGAACCTCATAAGTGTGAACCAGCCCTTAAATCAAGTTTAGATGCAAATGAAGAATTCTTACAGCTTAAATGGAATAAAATTCCTAAAGGCATAGTTTCCCTTAAGAAAATGTTTGAAAAATATGATAGATTCATCAAATAGAAGCAAATAGATTCAAGCTCCTCTTAGGGATTTGACCAAACCAATTTGGGTACCAAGGAAGATCCTAAAATGGTGAATATTGGGAAATGCTACACTTCTGAGGAGAGATTCAAGTTCACTGCTCTACTCTGCCAATACATTGACATCTTAGTATAATCCTATGATGACATGAAGTCTCTCAGTCTTGATGAAATCCATCATGACATTCCTCTTAAAGCTAACTCAATGCCTTAAAAGTCAAAATCCAGACAGTACAATCCAAAGATATCAAGTATTATTCTGTCTGATATACAAAAAATGTTAAATGCTAGAATCATTTTCCCAATCCATCATTCCACATGGATTGTAAATATAGTGCCTATAAGGAAGAAGAATGGCAAAATTCACATCTATGTGGATTTTAGGAATCTAAATTAGTCATCCTTGAAGGATAACTATCCTTTGCCAATCATGGATCAAGTGCTTCAAATAGTGATAGGCTCGAAGATGTTATCAATGTTAGATGGCTTCTCAGGATATAATCAGGTTGAACTTGGTGAAACAAACCAACACAAGACTACCTTCACTACACCTTGGGGCACGTTTGCATATAGAAGGATGCCTTTTGGCTTGATAAATATTGGCACCACCTTTTAGAGAGCAATGGACTTGATTTCAAGGATGAGATGGGTAAGTTAATTTTAGTTTACCTTGATGACTTGACCATCTTTTCCAAGCATCACTCTAATCATATACACCACCTACAACAAGTGCCAGAGCAGTACTACCAGAATGGAATTTCTTTGAACCCCAAGAAGTCCATTTTTGGAGTGACAAAGGGGAAACTTTTCAGACACATTGTGTCCAAAGAAGGCATAAAGATTGACTCAGACAAAGTCAAGTCTATCCAAGAGCTTACCTTGCCTACAAGTAAGACTGTTGTTCACTCTTTCTTTCGAAAGGCGAATTTACTATAGAGGTTCATCCCCAAGTTTGTTGAGAAGACTAAACACATTGTAAACATGATGAAGGGAAAGGCCACCTTCAGCTAGACTGAAGAAGGTAAATTAACATTTGAGGATATCAAGACTGCCATTACCCATGCCCCAACTCTGGTTTGTCTAGACTACAACAAAGAGTTCAGGATATACAGTTATACTTCTGAACACACACTTTCATCAATTCTGGTTCAACAAAATAAAGAAGGTATGGAATCTCCCGTTTCTTTTATGAGTTGCCCTCTCAAATCTCATGAGCTGAAGTATTCAAATATAGAGAAGCATCCTTATGCAGTAGTGAAGGTAGTCAAACATTTTTTCTTCTACATCCTAAATTCACACAATACTACCTTGGTTCCTGACACCGCAGTCAAATCCATATTAACTCAGCAAGAGTTTGAGATGAAAAGAGGCAATTGGAATGCAAAGATCCAAGAGCTTGATTTAGACATCAAGCCAACAAATTTGGTATGAGGAAAAGGCCTATGGAAATTAATTGTTGATAACAAGCTAGAAAAAATAGAGCATGAAAAAGTAGAGATGGAAGACACACCAACAATCATTCTTGTCTCCACTACGAATGAGTGGTATTCAGGTATTGCTCATTTCCTTACTTATGGTGAGTGTCCTGCTCACTTAGCTTACAAAGAAAAGAGGACTATCAAGTTGAAAGCTGCCAATTTTGTCCTTTGGGACAATGGCATGTACGAAAAGAGCCTTGATGGAGTATTCCTTCACTGTGTAGACAAAGAGTAGCAAAGCCAACTTTTGAAATCCTTCCACAATCTAGCCTATGGATGACATTTTTCTACTCCTGTGACTACCCACAAGATTTTATGAGCCAAGTATTACTTGCCAACTCTTTTGCAAGATGCATATAAGTGGGTGAGAAAATGTGAACCCTGTCAGTAGTTTGTTAGAAGACCGAAGTTAGCTGCCTTGCCTCTCAAGCCAGTGGTCATAGAGGAACTATTTCAGCAATGGGGAATTGATTTTATTGGAGCTATAAACCCATCTTCAAGTTTTGGACATGATTATGTCCTTACAACAACTGACTACTTCACCAAGTGGGTGGAAGTAATTCCAACCAAACATGCCACTTCAGAAGTAGTGTGTAACTTCCTCAAGGAGAATATCATTTCTAGGTTTGGAGTCCCAAACAAGGTTATTACTAAAAATGCAACTTGTTTCACTTCCTAGGAGATTACATAATTATGTTTCTATTATGAGATTAAACTCCCCCACTCTTATGATTACTTTCCATAAGGGAATGGACAAGCTGAATCAAGTAATAACAACCTGGTGACCATTATCAAGAAGTTGGCAGATGACAACCAAAGGATATGGCACAAAGCATTGGTTGATGATCTATGGGAAAACAAAATCACACCAAAGAGGGAAATTGGTATGTCTCCTTTCCAACTTATTTATGGTATCAATGTTGGGATACCAATCACCTTAGAATTACCAGCCTTGAAATTGGCTAAGGCAATTGAAGATCAGACATATGAAATCCCCCTTGATAAGAGGATCATGTGCCTAATTGAGCTAGATGAGCAGAGAACTATGGTGGTAGACTATATTGCTGCCATCAAAGTCTAGTGAAGAAACTCTTTGACCAGAAGGCAAAAAACTATGATTTCTAAGTTGGAGATCAAGTCCTGTTGTGGGACAAAAGGAGAGAACCAAAGGGGATGCATGGAAATTTTGACTCCCTTTGGAGGGGCCCATTTATTATCCATTAACACAATGGTGAAAATAGCTTTCTACTGAAGTATCAAGATGGCATGCTCTTCTCTCTACCTCACAGTGGGTAGCATTTGAAACACTTCAATTCTTGAAGTACCAAATCATTTCATCTGTACATATGTATATTTGTATAGTTTTTAGTTACGTTTTATTTTGTTTGTTTTCATTTTTGACGCCTTTCATTTTTGTGTAACATGACTCTGTAACCCAATAGTACACATGAAGACACTGGAGATTTTAGATTTTACTCCCTTCAATTCTTTTTTCAATGGATGAAAGTTCCCCAACTAGAGCTAGCTATTGTACCTAAAAAATGTCACTCATTTTTGGGACAACATATAAGCTGTTTTGGTCCTGTAAGACAAAATTATCACTTCTTGTTTCAAACATTATTCTAAACTTCAAAATTGGGAATTATTCAAACTTTTTTAGTTAAAAGACTAACAGGTTCAATAGGTTCAAAGGATTTTATAGGTGAGTTCAATCAAAAGAACAAGTTTCCAACACTTAGTCATTTTTAGGATTGATTCAATGCCTAGGTTCAACCAAAAGGATTTATCGGCAAGCCTCTATGTAGTGTTTAAACCATTGAACAATTGAACCTTGAACCATTTTAGTTCAATGGGTTTAATGGATTCAAAGGTTCAACATCATCAAACAAGAATTAAGTGCTTTTGTCAAGGTTCAATAGGTTCAATGACGTCAGTAGGCTTCAAGAGTTAAATGCTTTAGTCAAACAGGTTTAAAGCAATTGGTTCAACATGGTTTGTTTCAAAGAGCTTGGTTTAAGCAATCAACTGAATAAATAGAAACAAAGGAATGAACCATTGAACCATTGAACCAAAGTAGGTTCAATCGGTCGGTTTAAGTGGTAGGTTCAAAGGAGTGCCCCAAAGTCAAAGAGACAAGTGCCTTTGTAGAGGGAATTTTTGTGGCAAAAGTGACTAAGGCAAGTAAAAGCCTAAAGCAAAAGCCCATCAAATTCTAGCAGATACTACCAAGTGTCATCTACTGAGGCCTATTTTACTTTGTTTCTAAGAGCTACAAAAGTTTCCACATATCCCTTGTAGGATAAGTGGAATGTGCCAAGTGTCATCATTCGATAGAATCTAAATGAGTCCCATTGATATCTATAATGTTTCTCAAGCTTAGAGTAAGCTGGCAATTGTCATCTTCTATGAGACTCTCAAAAGGCCTCCAAAGCCTTTATAAGTTAAGTAGATGCTACCACGTGTCCTTGCCTATTTCACATCAGATGCTGCCACGTGTCACCTATTGATATTGATGGAAAAATTGACTAAGGCAAAACCAAAATAAAAAGTACCCTTGCAGAGGACATTGAACCAAGCTGAGTACCCTTGAAGAGGGCAGTGAGCAAAGGTAGACATAGGGAATTCCTTCAAAAAAGTTCTTGAAGCAAAAAGGTTAAGGCAAAAATCCTTCAAACTTTTTGTCCAAATAAATTTACCTGGGAAGTAAGCCTGATAGAAATCAGAAACAAAGAGAAGGAAGATTTCCTTCAGATAAATTGTCTGAAAGAATTCCTTCAGACTTTTTATCCAAAGGAAAAGTTTGCTGAAACAAAAAACCCACTAAGGAAATAAAATATTGAAAAGCCACCATGTGTTGACATCCATAGTTTCTTCCTTTGGTCTCTTTATTAATTAAGGACTGTGGTGGGCCCCTAGTAAGCTACTAAAATAAGTAGAGCACGCCAAGTGTCATCCTCTGTGGAGTGCAACAAGTGTCTGTATTCACATCTTGAGTTTCTTATAAGTTTCAAATCTTCTTTAAATAAGCATCTCTCAAAATCTTGCGGATGCTGCCAAGTGTCCTGATCTATTTTCTTAGCAAAAATTGCCACGTGTCAATTGTTAAGACCAGCAGAAAGTGACCAAAGAACAGAGGATTGAATTGAACCAAAGACCTGATTTAATAGCCAAAAAAGGAGGAATGATGAAGAAGACCAAAAATATCCAAGCATGAAAAATGTTTCTAGAAGCAAGCTTCCAAGTAGACATTGGAGGACACAAACATTCAATGGCGTGACCCATTTATCTGCATTGAGAAAAGCAAATGGGCAAATATGCCCAATTCCAACATATCTTCTTTATATAATTTAAAATATATTGAATGCAACATGATGTGTTACTACTCCCCAAGACTTTCTTTGAGGGCTATATATCAGACTCTCTCTTATTGTTTTAAAGAGATATCTTTGGGTTACCAGAAGCAAAAACTCTACCCAAATTGAAAGGCATTACTGAGAATTTGAGCTCAGATTGTTCATCATATTTCTTTGTTTGAATCAAAAGGTAGGTTAATTTCAAACTTTGTGCTATTATAGCTTGTATCATTCCAGGAAATTATTCTTATGTCTATTTCCTAGATGTGGTCTTATTTATGTAATTTAACAAGCAGAGCTAGTGGAGGTGATAAAGAAGGTGTCCTAAAGCATGTTATTTTCAGACTTTGTGCTGCCATAATTGTCTTTAGTGTGTGTTTATTTTTTCTTTCTATGTAAAGAACCTTGGGACAACTTTGTGCACTCATTGTTCTTCATATTTCACTATTTGGCAGTTGAGGTGGAGACTTTGTGCCTCATTTCATCCTGCCATGTCACCGCACCCTATTACAGTTATTTATCACCATCATAAAGATTCCTTTTGTCCACTGAACAACACTCCTAAAAGAAGAGGAGTGTCTTCTATCATTTCATCAATATTTCTTCTTTGATTTGTGCACATCATCTTTGAAAAAAGAGAGATGAATGGTTTATCCTACCCTTGAGTGTTATTTTTCATTTACATATATATAGTATATAACTCCTACATATCTATAGGGAACCTCCCCTTGATGAGAGGAGAGATATGTAGGATATTGAAGAGTCATCTAGAACGTCAAATCCAATCTAAAACTAATACTTGATTCTAATATCCTAATCCACACGAAATAAAATTATCTTATATGGCTCTTATCCTTATTAGCATCAATCACACCAAAATTTAATCATCCCTATTACTTACCCTAAGCATACATCCACATGTACCCACTAACTTCATTATTAAATAAGGGCCATACAATATTTCTCCTCTAGGATGTATATTTGTACATAACTGAATCCTAAAAATTTTACCAAGTTCTCAGGACTATCATAATATCTAATTTAATCATTGTTTCAATTGTCACAAATATTATTGGACCCTATTATTCTTGGTTAATGTTATATGGTACTTTGTCAATAGCTCGTTTTGCCAAAATACATTGTATAAAACACTTTAACATAGTGTCTTAAAATCCTTTCTCTTGTAAATAAATTATCTTCTTTTCACACTTTATACATATTAATCAAAAAATTTAGGTCATCATTATCCTTATATGCCATTTAGGGTTTTTACCTATTCTGTAAATACTCGTAATTGTTGGTTTTAACTATTTGTACATAATAGTTAACCCCCATGTAATTAGGTTCATATGTGGATTGTGTTATTTAACTTTTAGTAAACCTATTTTACTTATTTTAAG
>JARHVA010001385.1:522500-525000 GCA_037957365.1 Torreya grandis
GCTCTCCTTTGCATACATCCTTGCCTGGGAAATGTCACAAGATCATGGTATTTTTATCTATCAATTTCCTAAACATATGTTTTTCTCTTAGGAAAAGTCATATTATCATACAAATCCACTCACCTCTCTCCTCAACATTGGTCTTTACCTCGGAGTTATCCTAAGAGGTATATAAATATTGTTAAGGTGCATTCCCCTTAGGACTAGTCATACATCTATAACTTATCCCCTTGAATTTTTTTTTGGGGCATATCATTGTAGATCAACTATAATTTGGGGCATCCCAACCCCTCATCATATTTATTTTACACCCACCCTATGATCACTCTTCAAGTGGCCATCTAGTTCATCCCTCCCTGCATGTCACTTCGAGGGGGCATCGTATAACCTAATTTTATTGATGTAGGAACATCAAGACAAATACATTGTAAATATATTAAAATTTTATTTATAGGTCTTAAGAAGTTAATGAGAAAGTTAAATTAGGAGATAAATAGCATATTTTGTCTTCAATTAAATATAAAAAATACCCTGTCATCTAGAAAAAGGAGAGTTCTACATTGAAAAGACAAAATTGTATATTTTATGGCTTTATCAATAAACCTATGTTTATACATTAGTTTAGAAAATATAGGACTTGTATCTATAAAAAGAATCCTATAATAACTATTTATATTAACATAGAGAGAAATAAGGTAGACTAAGGGGTAGGATAGATGTGAGGAGTGCCATAAGAGGAGTGAAGAAGATGTTTTAAGTCTATATATGAAATTTGTAATTATTTTATGAATACAAAAGAGGATTTTGATCCAAAACTCAGAATATTTGGTTGAAATATAATTCAAAAAAAAATAACAACACAATTGTAATAATTCTATCTCTACGAAGAGATGTTTTATTGATCAAATTTGCAGACCGAAACATATGCTTTTCTTTGAGAAGAGATGTATGATTTCCATTTTGGGTTAAATATTAATTTATAAATGTTTTAAAGGTATTAATATGATGTGGAATGTCACCAATATCAAGTGAGATTAAGTGTTTTAACTTTCATGATTTACAACAATACAAAATTCAAGGAATTACTATTTTTAAAAACTTACTATTTTTAGACTACACTACTAAAATTGAAATTTGGGGCACTTCCATTTGTTTTTCAAGGAGTAAAAACATACCAAGTGGAGATTGGTGACATATCATGATGTTACCCTCATTATTAGATTTCCAATAGTTCAAATGGGGAGTCAAATGGAGCTATGGTGCAAAAGTTATGGCTCCCAACAGTTTTGCAAGCAATTAGGATAAAACCGTCACCTGAATTGTCAACTAAAATATTATTCAGATCATTCATCTCTCATTGATAAGAAATGGTCCCCATTTCATCAATATTTTTCATCAATTTTGGAAGTTATATTTATATTTGATTCTTGATGCATACTTGTAATGGATTATGCATTGTGGAACTGTGTAGGGCCCAATTATTCACCATTTCTATTTGACCATAAGTCTATGGATGGAAGGCCATGAAATTATTTATATTGGTATCTATTTTATTCTATTTTTTATTTTTTTTAGTTAGGGATGCAATATCAGCCCTTTTAAATTCCTATGGTTTGACCACCATGACGATGAATTTCCTAGCACTAATCAGGGAGATAGATGTAGAAGGTGGTACCTCTAGTACCCTATAGCACCATGTTCCAAGAATGAGGGTGATCCTTTGAGTTCTTGATTCATATATTCCATTTTGATCATACATGAATGTCTAACCAAAGATTACATCACAAACATCTAGATTGGTCACATCACATAAGACCTCATCTTAGAAAGGTTTTATTGCATTTGAGAGAAGACATTGGTGGGTGACACAGAGGTTTCTCCCTAGAGTCAACCATCTAATACTATATGGATTTGGGTGAGGCTTCATGGACAAATTTAGGCTTTTCACAATGTTAGGAGAGATTAAATTCTTTTTACTCTCAATATCAAGAATGAAATGCAAATTCTTACCTTTCACCCATAACTTAGAGTAAAACAACCTTTCCTTATCATATATCCTCTCCTCATGGGTCTATGATGAAGTTATAGTGGCATTGAGCTCAACATATAATCTCTTCTTCATCCTCCTCAATTTTAGGTTGTGTATTAGGTAGATTAGTAGATGTTGATGATTGTGACTCAAAAATTAGGGACTTGATGACTTGACATTCTTCTTTGGAGTGCATTCTATATTTGTCGTAATCACACCATTTCTCAGTCTTCCCTTCCTTTTGCTTCCAATTTTGGCCTCATGTTTGACCTTCTTTTTCACTTTTCCATTTTAAAGGCTGACTCTTTGTATTTACTATTTCATGCTTCTACTCAATCTTCACCATGAACTTGTATGCCTCACTGAGGGTTTCCAAATTGAAGAGTTCCATCTCCCCCTGTATATACCATTGTAGTCCACAATGATACTTTATAACCTTGTGTTTCTCACTTTATTGGATGCCCAATCTCA
>JARHVA010001385.1:535000-572500 GCA_037957365.1 Torreya grandis
AATATTTATCACTCAATGTAATTCACATAAGTGACAATTAACAAAGGTAAAACTTCTTTGTATAATGGGGTGTGGAAGTGGAACATTGTAACCAATGGGTTTGACATCTCCTCGATAATAATTTAAATTAATGGTAATAAGTAAATGAATAAAACATATTTATTTATTTACATGAGGTTCTCAACCCATGTTAATAAATAAGAAAAAATAATTATTTAATTAAATTTATGTGTGCTAAGGGTTCATAATGGGAACCACTTAGACATTAAATGTTTCAAAACTCCCCCTTAATGCTAAGTGGTGATACATGCCATAGTCACATTAATAAAAAATAAACTCCATGAATCAACTATAATAATTTGAGGATGCATGTAAAACATTGATGGATTTCAAAACCTTCATCACACCAAAATCAAATTTAAACAAAAGGAATTATAATCCATAAACTACTCAAAGTAAGTTTAGGCTAACATGATCATGATACTACATCTCACAGTTTCTCATGAATAATCAAATAAGCATAATTAGAGCCTTTTATAACATAGGGACCTCCATTATAACATATGTTTTTATGTATTAGTTAAAAAAGTAAAAAAATCCATACAAAGTTTACTAAATCACATAATTTGATATATTACAATGTTTGACAATGAGAATGAGTAATAAAGAAGAAGAAAGAAACACATGGCCATTAGGAAGTGGAATTATCACTCCCTCTCAATGGAGATTATAATAATCCCAACATTGTATGGAACTAACAAAACTTGGTAGCATCAAATGGTTTTATAAATATATTTACCACTTGTTCATCTCTAAAATAAAACTATAAATTAATATCACCATTGAGGACTTTCTCCTAGATAAAATCCATATAAACTTAAATGTGCTTAGTTATTTGGTGCTAAAATGGATTTTTTGTCATATTTATACCACTTTGAATATCATATATAAGGGTGATACTATGAAAAAAAATCCAAATTAAGCTCTCCTGATAACCTTCATAGCCACATGGATTCTTTAGCAATTTCCATAGCACTTTTGTACTCTAATTCAATAGAAGAGATAAAGACAATGGGTTATTTTTTGTTGCTCGATCTAATATAACATAAAAAAAACTTAAACACATGTCTAGAATTAAATTTGTAATTTATAGTATCACCAACATGGTTAATATCATAATAACCATATAATTTAGCATTATCAATGGAATTTTTTTTAAAAACTAAAATTTATAGTTCATTTGACATAATGAAGTATACATATTTTTATCTTCTAATTATCCAAATATTGATCCTATATGAATCTAGAAGAAACACTTACAACTTATGAAATATATAGCCTATCAATAGTTAGATAAATCAAAAGTCTACCAACAAGTTGTCTATAAGAAGTAGGATCAATTTTTTCACATGCAAGTTTTGGATCAAGTTTAACACCAAATTCAATATGAGTAGATTTCAGCTTATAATCAAGCATATTAAACTTAACAAGAATATCATGTACATAATAAAATTGTGATAAAATAATTGAATTTTTATCTTGAAATATAACCATTCCTAAAAAATGATGAAGAATGCCTAAATCATTCATTTCAAATATTTGACTTAATTTATTGGTATATTAATCAATTAAACTAATTAGATCACCAGTAATAACAATATCATCAACTTATAAAAAAATTAAAATAATAAGACCATTTTCAATTTTTATAAAGACATCATTATCAAAATAATAGCTAGCGAAACTTAGTTCTTTAAAATAACTAGTGATTTTAGAATATCAAATTCGATGAGCTTGTTTCAAACCATATAAAGATTTCTTTAACTTGTAAATATAATATTCTTTGTTAGGTTAGTGAAATCTTTTAGTTGAGTCATAAAGATTTATTCTTCTAAATAACTATTTAGGAAGGTATCTTTGACATCCATTTGGTGTGTAATCTAGTCATTCTAGGCTACAAGAGCAATGAGTTATCTAATAGTACTCATATTCATTATAGGAGAAAAGGATTCAACATAGTCAATTCTAGGTTTTTGACTAAAAATATGGGAAACTAATCTTGATTTAAATTTTCAATTTTACTAATTAAATAATATTTTATTTTATAAACCCACCTATAATAACCAATATGCATTTTAGGAAAAGGTGGGATAATATCTCAAATCTGATTTTTAATTAAGGCATTATACTCAGCTTATATAACAACACTCCATATATCATATTGAATAGCTTCCTAAAAATATTGAGGTTCACATTCATATATAGTCATTAAATCATGATAAGAATGTTGACTCCTAGTCAATTTATTAAGGTTATCAAGATTAGATGATTGGATTATGAATTCTATCCATTTAGGTCTTTTATATTGCAAATGAAATTTATAAGGTTCATCAAACTCTAAATTATCCAAAATTAGATCAAATTCCACTAGAGCATATGTTTATTCTTAAGGAGAAACATGAGAGTCAAGTTCATAAAATAAATAAAAATGAGGGGGTTCCATAAAGGGTTCACAAAAAGATTTTTCAAGGATCATAACATTCATATTCTCAATGATTTGTATTTTAGATGAATAATACACTCTTAATCCTTTACTTTTACCTTCATAACCTATATAAATGCATGAATTAGAGGTAGGATCAAGTTTCTTTCTTTTATCTTTAGGAACAAAGATGAAATCAAGACTACCAAAGATCCTAAGATGATTCACACTGGGTTTATTATGAGAATACATTTCTAAAGTGGTAGGAAGATGAAAAACATTAGTATCAATTCTATTTAGAATATCCATATCAATATTCATAGCTTCAGCACATAAGAACTTAGGAACGTTTGAAAATGCAACACAATTCTAGCCATTTAAATAATGGTGCAGTTTTTCCTTTCAGAAATACCATTTTATTATGGGGAATAGTGAGTTGTTAATTGCATTTTAATACTATAACTATACAAAAATAATCAAATTCTTTACTAATATATTCACCACCATTATCAGATCTTAATCTCTTAATATTAAAATTAGAATTATTTTCAAAAAAATTAAATTTTTTGAATTAAATAATACTTCAAATTTCTTCTTTATAAAATTGACCAAATTATTTTAATATGATCATGAAAAAAATGAATTATATTGGGTTCTAGTTTCTTAGATTAATGAATATCAAATATGGGTTTTTTAACCTCTATTGAAAGTTTTCCCACATATATTTATGTCTTTACTTATTGAATGATCATCTAGATCTCCTATGTGTGTTTAATACATTTCATACATTACTTAAAATTTAACATGGTATTAGAGATTCATTTGTTGGAGGGGGAATCCATAGACAAACACCCCTTAAATTACTCAACATTACACCAAACTGGGGACATGCTTAGGTTTTATATGATAGAGATAAAAATGAATGAATTCACCTTCTCACTTCCTCCCTATCAAATATTCATATAACTTTTTGAATAATATTTGACACATGCAAATATAAACATAATCTCACTAATTTTTATCACACAGTGTAATGTTCATGAGTAAGTGATAATTTTGAAAGGTAAAATGTCTTTATATAATGGGATGTGGAGGTGGACCATTATAACTAACAGGTCTAACCTCTCCCTGAGAATGATTAAAACCAAAAATAATAAATAAATATGTTTTATTATTTATTTACATAATGTTTTTAACATGTGTTAATAAATAATAAAACATTATTATTTAATTAAATATATGTGCACTAAGGGTTCATAATGGGAACCACTTAGATATTAAATGTTCTAACAATAATTTCTAAAAATTCTTAGATCTCCACAAGATCCATCCTATCTTAAGGCACATATTCACCCTACCATGAATTTGACCATTTTTTTCCAATTCCCTATTACGAACATCCTAATTCAAATTATCAAACATTACTCTTCTTCAAGACACTATGAAATTGCATATGTGAAATATAAAAGGATTATTTTTAAAAGTAAAAATTATTTTAGGTTTATTTTTGTTCAAATATTTTAATCTTGACATTTTACTCCACGGTCATTTACTTCATATATCCTCTAGACAAATTTTGATCCTAGAGCCATATTATGAACTTATATTTCTTTAATACACATTCCCCTTGCTAATTTGGGTATACACTCATTTTCCATATTTTTAAAATGGTTCCTTTTCTTCTCCTCCTTTCCCTACCACAAAAACTACCTAATTATTTTATTCATTTTGTAAACTACCATAATAATAATCTATAAAAATAAAAAGATATATATAAGGCTAGATTGAAACATTGTTTTAATAGGATTATTTTTTCTCACCAAACTTAACCACTTATATTTCCATCCTAAAAACCTTTATTATATATTATCAACTTTTTATCCCACAATTTATATTTAATTCCCCCTCTAAATAGAGGAATCCTAAATTATATACCCATGAGATGCTCAATAGGAATTCTCGTCACCCTTGAGATCCTAACCTATCTTTCCCTATGCACATTTATACAAACAATTATTTATTTACAAACTAATTTTCATCCCTAAGTAACTTCATATTTATTTAACACTTTTTAAGAACTAAAGCCTCACTCATCTCAGCTACCTCAAATGAAAGGGTGTCATCCACAAACTATAAATTAATATTTTGATAATAAACCTTAAATGATTTTAACCACTAAACCTTCCCAGTGCCTCTCATATTCCCTAAAACTCCTCCCAAGTACTCAAATATAATAATAAACAATTAAAGGGAAATGAGATGATATTTCCTAATTCTTCTTAACTTTTGGAGAAAGTTCAATAGACTCTAGTTGACTAGTAGTGATAAAATAACATGTCACATAATTTATAACCCATGAAATATAATAATCATCAAACCCAAAATCACTTAAGCCTTCTTTTAAAAGATCCAATTTAATCTATAACATGATTTATATATATCTAGCTTGAACAACATCCCAAATTTATTTTTAGACTCAAGAGTGTGCATGATCTCATGACTTATTATAACCCCATCCATAATTTATCTTTCACTAACAAACCCACCTTATGCTAGTGACATTATCTTAAAGTGTGTAATAATTTCAACTTTTTATCTATTTCCTTATAAATAATTCTATATACGGTATTACAAAATGAGATTGGTTTAAAATCTATAAATTTAGATGGATTTAGTTTTATAGGAATCAATGAAATGAAATTATAATCCAAATATCATAACCATTGATTTGATTTTAAATACTATTTTATCACTCCTGCTAGTTCTTTAACCATGATTTCAAAAAAAATTGAAACACTACTACTAGAACAATCTTTAATTTTTCTTTAGAAAAAAGTTTCAATAAAACCACACTTTTTTATATAAATTATTTTTGGTATGTCATAAATCAATCCATTTATTCCCCTCTCCTCCCTAAGACCATTTCTAGACAATACATATTTAAATAAATCTACATATTCATTTAATAACCTCAAGTTTTTCCAAGACCACCACATTTATATTCTTAGTTTTATAGAATCTATTCACTTACCTTCTAGCCCTAGTGGATTGTTAATAAAAAGTCTATTCTTATCCCCCTCATTAATCCATGAATACCTATATTTATTTTTCTAAAAAACCATCCACCCTAAAATAGATTTTTTTGAAGTTTTCCTAACAAATGCTTATCCTTCTAAATATGTTCCACATTCGTATGGGAATTATAAAAAATGGAATTTAATAGCTTAAGTTCATCCTTCAAAATAACCTGTTCTTCAAAATAATTACCAAAAATTCTCTTATTCCACTCTTTTTGGAAACTTATGAGTATTTAATCCTTATAATTAAAAATAATACATGATTACAATTTTTAGTGTTGAAAGGATTTAAAAAATGCATAAATATTGAATAATTTAACTCTATTGGGTAGAAATAATAGCAAGGGATGAAATTTTGGTGATGATTAATCTTGAATATCTTGAAGAATGGCACCAAATGGATATTATTTTTATAATCTTATTTAGAGTGGAATTTTATTTACAAGTTAATTGGTCTTAGTTCAAATCCCACTAATGGGAAAGTGGCATGTTTTATGATAAATAATCTTAAAACCTCCACTAGAGAGATGCTACCATATATCAAATATTTTTAAGTGCCTTGCTAAGCACCCTAGTTTGGTGTTTTGTTGTAGACATAAATTTATAATTTAATTTATTTGTGTTCAAATCCCACTAATAGTCAAATTAAATTATCTATGCCAGGAAATATTAAAACCACTGCTTGAGAGAGGGTACCATAAAAAAATAAGTGACTTTCCAAGCACCTTACTTTGGTGTTTTGGTGTGGAATTGCATTTAAATGTTAATTAATCTGAGTTGAAATCCTACTAGTGGTAAAATGTAATGTTATATGCCAAACAAGATTAAAACCTTTGCTTGAGACAAGCTAAAATAAATAAATAAATTATAAGTGCCTTGTGAAGCACCCTAGTTTAGGTTTCTGGTATAAACTTACATTTACAAGTTAATTGATCTAAGTTTATAATATTTATTTCTTATGTCATGAAATAATGTTTAAATAAATGAGAAAAAATAATGTAAAATATTAACATAACCTTGATAGAAATAAGCCACAAAGTTGAGACAAAGGTGATAAATGGGGAAATTATCAAATAGTGAAAAACCTCACAGTAGTATTGAAAACTTGTAACAAGAATATCCAATTCCAATAGCATGAATAATATAGGATAATAATGGATTTAGGAAAAGAAATCAATAAGAATGATAAATCAATACTAAATTAACAAGAGTGAGATGTGTTGTAATAAGTGTTGAATAAAGAGAGATGAGAGCTCTTTGTAAAGATATAAGAGAGAATAAGAGTTATAAGTACAAGTTTTAAAATGTGTTCCTTGTGTCTCTAATATTATTACAAGTGGGAAGGATGTGTGTGCCATGTGGGAGGAGAAGGGTTACATGTAAATAACTCCAAATCCAATAAGTGGACTAATGAAGTGAGTAACACTTAAAAAAGTTAGGATAAACTGGATTTATAAATAAAATAAATTAACACACATATAAAACTTAAGATAATCCTATAATACTATATGAATGTCCCAATTAAGTTTAACTCTCTATCCCTTCCACTTAATCTTAAATTTGGGGTTACAAAAGTGGAGAAAATATTTACAAATAAAAAAGGGAGTTAAAATTACACAATACTCCTTATTAACAAAAAATTCATTCAAGAAGAATTACAATGGTTTAGATAATAAAGAAGAAGAAAAGGTATTTATAAAATTCACAAGGATGAAAGTGTGATCACCAAAAATCTCCAAGAATCCTCATCAGACAATGTGGTCAATCCTTAATGGAACAAAGACCAACAATGATTAATGAGGCACAAACCCCACTAAACAACCATGTTAACACTAATATTTCAAGTTAAGTGACTAATATGCTAAAAATACTATCTACATAAATAATGTAATAAATGTAGATGTATAAAATAGGCAATTAGAGAAAAGATAACCTCTATCTTGAAGTACTATATCCTACATGAAAAGAAGTTAGTGAATATATTCAATTCATATTTCTTTTGAAACAAAAGAAATTAATTCCAAAAATATTGGCCTAATCAAAATAAATACAAAGAAGATGTGCCACTTGTAAAAATATTCAATGTGAAGCATCAAAGAAGCATCACATAAAGAGACATCAAAGTCTCTAGATGATTCATTTTCTTTAGGAATCCAAATACTTTTAATCTTATAGGTAGGAGAGTTAGTCATTTTAAAACAATGTAAAGTTTCATTCTTGTATTTACCATAAGATTTTTATGGATTCAATGTACAACATTTAGATATACGATGTTTATGAAGTCCACAATGCACACAAGGTTTAGCAATTTTAACCAAAACATGAGCATTAGAAAAAGTATAATTAGAAGTTGTAGTATAAGTCATGCGATGAATAGGAAAATAAGATGTCAAATTTTCATTAGAAGAATTTGAATAATTATAGCCAATACCTTTACAATTTGTATTTGACTTATGTAAAATAGGTTCAAAAATACCATCTTCATACTTACCAATCATGCCACTTAAATAGCCCATATTGCACATGATTTTTAATCTAGGGTTGGTAGAATAAGAATTTACATGAGTTTGAGTTTGTTAAGGAGCAAAATGACTTCATCAATATTAGAGTTATTAACATCATCAAAATATGTAACATTAGTAATTAAAGTGTTAATAGAAGATTTCATATCTATCATTGTCTCAATAAAAGAGGTTTAAAGAGCATTAAGTGTGTCATTTTGACATTCAATTTGATATTTAAAATCACTAATTTCATCATTTTGGGAAGAAAGAGATTGAATAATATTCTTTAATGGTAAAAAATGGCCAATTTAAATGCCATGACAAAAATAATTATTCAAGATCTAAGCTAAAAAAATCAGTAACACTTTAAAAACTTATGTAATTACAAAGCTTTAGATCAATTTGAAAAAGTAAGCCCATATAAAAAACACCAATTAAATGAATTTAAATGCTACTTCAAAATTTAATTTTGGTTTTAAAATAATTTTGATTTAATTCCCAAAAAAACAAACTTATTAATATCATGAAATTCATAAAAAATGAACTTTGGTTCATTTCAAAGATTTTTTTAATGCTTAATTATATCAAAAAAACTATGAGAAATGAGAATAAGAAAAGATTTGCTCTAATTCAACATTAATAATGCTTAATTACCTTAAATCAAATTATCTTAACTTTTAAATTCATAAGTGGAAGTATTTGTTTGAAAAATTTAATTTTTAAATAAAAAAATGTATGCACTTATCACAAATGACAATGACCAAGTTTTAAAGCATATTATATCACTTTTTCTTGAGTTTAAAAAAAACAATGAAATTCTAGGTTGTATTTTGTGGATTCAATTTAAAATAGTGAAATGAAGTATATGATACCACAAAGATGTTAATTTCAAATGCCACATTTTAAGTTTGCATTCTCCTTAAAATATGGATAGCTAATTTCCAAAAAAGAGAGTAAAATGTTACAAAACTAAAAAGAGGTTTTAATGTGATGGGTTTCAAATATAATGGGGACAAAAATGAAAAATGAGTATAAAGACTAGATTTATATGAGTGTGAAAAAAAAATCAAACAAAATAGTTGTGTAAATAATAACAAAGATAAATACTTGACTATTATTACTTATTATTAATCTCATAAAAAATAGAAGGAAAAAAGACCATAATCAAATCTTTAAAGAAAAACTCTTTGAGCAACTTATAGAAAAAATGGTTAGAAGACTAAAAAATGGAGATAAATTTGAAAAACAAATCAAATATTCTTCCAATAGAGACCTCCACAAAACCTAATATCAATATTAAAAAGCATAGAGCTTTGATACCATATTAGATTTACTACCTAGATCATAAAATAACGTTAAAATAAATGATAAAAAATAATGCAAAAGAACAACATCACCTTAATAGAAACAAGCTACAATGTTAAGGCAAAGGTGACAAGTAGGGAAACTATCGAATGTTAAAAAACCCCACACTAGTATTGAAACCTTACAACAAGAATATCCAATTACAATAATATGAAAACTTTATGAGAATAATGACCTTAGGCCAAGAGAGAAATAAGAATGCTAAAGCAAGACTAGATTAACAAGAATGAGATGTGTTGTAACAAGTATTGAATAAAGGGAGTAGAGATATATTTCTAAAGAGTTAAGAGATAAAAAGGATTTATAAGTGTAAAATCCAACATGTGTTCCATATGTCCCTAATCCTGTTAAAAGTGGGAGAATGTGTGTGCCATATAGGGGGAGAGGAGTTACATGCAAGTAATTTCAAATCCAACAAGTAGAATAGTGATGTGAGTGACACCTTAAAAGGCTAGGATAAAGTAAATTTATAAATACAATAAATGCACATATACATAAGCCCTAGGATAAGTCTATAAATGTATAGGAAGGACATAAATTAAGGATAATTTTCTAACAAATTTCAAATCCAACTAATGGGAAAATGGCTTGTTCTATGCCAAGAAAACTTAAAACCTCCCATTGAGAGAGGATACATTAAATAAAAAAAATTAAGTGATTTTCCAATCACTTTGATTTAGTGTTTTGATGTGGAATTATATTTAAAATTTAATTGATCTAAGTTATTTTTCCATGGATTATCATGCATAATGGTAATCCATTTTGACTTTAATGATAATATTTGATGAATATATCAAGTGTTTAATTTTATTTAGAACATAAGTTTACATATGAAATATTTGATGTTGTACCATTGGTATGACTAACCCATTATATTTAATTATTTTTATGAATATTATCTTTGAATTTGGGTATTATTCTCTGAGATATACTTTATTTTATGACAATAATCTATCAATATATATTTTTCCCAACATATCTATTTTAGTTGCTTCCTTAATTTTCCCACAATGTATCATGTAGATGATTTCTCACTCATATTCCATTTTATATTTTGGAATACCTTCAACATCCTCATTATCATAAACACTATGATTTTAAATGTAATATAGAATATTCCTCCACTCTACATGCCAATGATTATAATTGAATGACTCCCAATTTCATGTTATTTTATTATAATAAAATCTAATATCTTTTTATATATCATGAAATGGTGGGTAAATCAATAATTTTGACCATAAAAAATTAGTCCATTTATCTAATTGATGTACAAATATGATGATAAACCTTGGGAATAGTCTAATAATAGCTACCCTGTTCCTCATCTTTGATTTTTTCTCTCTTTCTCTCTTGGGTTTATATTTCAATGATCTATTTATATTAATAAGTGAAACAAATTCCATTGAATATGGTATATTTATGTATCCATCAATGAAATATTTTATCTTTTTTTAATTTTCATGTTCATTAATGTTCACTACAATTTTGAAGCCTCTCATGAAACATTTAACTCGAAAAACACTTATCCTCGACACAGATACACACTTGTGCTTTACACAAGAAAAACTTTTGGTCCACACTAAAATACACTTGTCATTCATGTACATATTCCACATACTTTGGACTCCATTTTAATTTTTCATGAACATAATACACGTGCAATTTCATGTTTTACATAATCAAGATGTACTCTCTTGGTTATCATATGAAATTCATGTGCTCTAGGTTATGAAAAAATTTACTCTAAATAAGAATGGACCAATCATTATTTTCCCACTAGAGATACTTGTTCCATTTAATTCATAGAACCTCATGCTATTAACATTATAGAGTTTCCATGGTTTATTTTATATATTATATATATATATATATATATAATATATATATATATATATTTTATACACATCCAAAGTTATGTGACTACTTACTCTAAGTATTATACTCATAATAGATGTGAAATCTCTCTTACCTTAAAAATACAAGCTATTGTTCTAGTTAACAATGACATGCTATGAACTTTATGGTTTTAAAATAAAAATACAAATTATTATTTTTGATAAAATTTTAAAAACTTATTGTTTCCAATAGCTTATGTTTTTTATCAAAGCATTTGACCATGATCTCTAGATCAATCAAATGTATAGTTTTATAGGAAAGAGAAAATCAATTGCATTAGCATTGTTATGAGTAAAACTGGAAATGATATTATTACATAAACACATAAAAAATCATCTAACACACTCAATATGAATATCTATCAAATAAAGATGTACAACTATGAGAGTAAAATGTGTAACTCTTCCATGAACAATCACAAAGGGACAAGAATAGGCATGCAATTCCTATGTTTAAAATTACCAATCAAAGAGTAACATCCACTGGACAAAGATAATGACCAATAATAACTCCCTATGTTTGAGTACACTTAATCAAACTAAATCAAGTGTAGGAATAATCCAAATATCAAAATAAAATAAAAATAAATAATCTACACTAGCACCCCTCCCCATAAGCATAACATAGGTGGGTAGAAGAAATGGGTCATGATAACAAATCCTGATGAGATACCCATGAACAAATCAACTCCTATAAATTGGAGAAAATGAGAAAACCTATAGGAAAAAATGTTCCCCTAAAAGAGAAAGGAAGAGAGGGGGATAAAAATCCCCACTAGAATCTATAACTTCCTATAGCCACCCCATATCTTGGAAAGGAGTTCTCTCGAGTGACTATGGATTAATAGTAGCTAGAGTGATGAGTGGACCACCCTAAAATTATGAATGTATCTACCAAGTGCCTGATGGATCTCCAACCAAAGTGTGGTTTCTATATAATAAAATATGCTCCTCATGAAGAGTAGATGAGCCAACTACTCCATGTAATAATGGTGCATTAAAATTAGAGGCAAAAAAGAATGTGAAATGCCTTATAACTGTGTAGCAAAATGTTCAATGTCTAATGAATCCTAAATCAATGTACCTACTTCTTGTAATGCCTAAAATGGACCAGAAGTAAGTGAATAAATTATTAAATTATCAATATCTAGAAGGGGGAAAAGATATGGTGGATTTATGTCCTCATCATTACTGTAGCCATCTATGCTAGAAGAAGAGTCTTTAATATTAGACATAAGCTTAGGCTATAAAATTTCATTAAGTTTAGGTGAGTCCAATGAGGAAGAATTAGAAGGATATTTAGAGACAAAGTTTGAGATAGTATATAGTTGATTCTGATGATTGAAAAATCCCATTTCTAATATAGTATCATTGTGAAACTATTTGACATACACTAAATATAAAATGAACTTAACTCACAAACCTTGACCAAGGTGATTAATGAGGTAAACAAATAAAATATTAGTTGAAATTGAGGGAATACTTCAAAAATTATTGAATGTTACACCACTTAATTCAATAGACCCTCTCTTTAAAACCTATGTATAAGTGTCATCACCCAAATGAATAGTGGACATGTCACATGGTCACAAGGAAGTCAACTCAATCTATAAAGATTCCATGTGATGTGATGCACTATATTTTATAACCCATGTAATATTTGGAAGTAAAACTTCAACTAGGGCCATGATTTTCACTTTATTCTCACTGTTTTATTTTTCCTTCTCTTTACCATTGTCATTTACCTTGAAGGATTATAGGGTTGATGAAAATGGTTTGATATAATCAATAACACCTATATTGTTATTCTCAAGAATGATTTTTAGGAGGTAAATATAATTCTTTAAACACATTATTTCATATTCCCTACCCATGTAATACCCACACATAATACTCTGTTTCTTAGGCTTAACACTATAAGATGAGGTCTCATTGGTTGATTTGAAGGAGGGAAGTTTTTAATCCTTTTTTTGATATTTTTTATTATTTTTCTTCTCTTTAACATTACCATCAAATAATTCTTAAGGTTATGACGATTTCACTATTCCCATATACATAAACTTATCTTTCTCTCGAGTAAAGTGGGAAACAAAAGTATCTAAATAAGGCATCTTCCATGTGGCTCCAAGAGCACTTTTTGTGGCATGGAAAGTGGATACAAACATAGATTAATCTAGAGATAATTTGGATAGAATGGATTTAACAAGTTGATCATATTTATTATCTAGTCAACATTATTTTAACTACAACCTTAGATATTTAAAATTAGTTATGAAATTCTATAGTGTGTCAAAGTCACTTGGGCTCAAACTAATGAGCTTGTTCTCCAAATCATGATCTCTCATCACATCCTACTTCCCAAAGAGTTTTTTTAGTGTATTCCATATGTCATTAGGTGTTATAGTAGATTAAATTTGAAAATGTAAGGATAATTAGATAAACTAAGACAATCATTTTCTTGATCACATATGCTAAACCATTTATTTTTATTTTTATCTACTACATGTTCAATTTCATCATTCATAATTATCCTATAGAAGCCTTGTTTTCATAGAGCAAGTTACAAGTTGCTTTTGTATTTGTGATAATTAAATGTAGTAATAAGTGGAAACAACCATTAATTTATGATGCAAGAAAATAAATTCTAGAATTGAATGTGAATGAATAATAACACACACCACAACACACCCCCTAAATGAAAAATTTATGAACCCCCAATTTGGCACTTTATAATTTTAGTGAATTTATAATGAAAATGGGACCAATGGACCAAATACAAAAAAATGTGTAATTTTAAATAAAATGACACTCAATTTCATGTTTCTAATCAAAATTTATAATAATTTTGAGTTTCCCACTAATAATGACCTAAATTAATTAAAAACATAGAAATTTAAATGCAGTTGACTAAAAATACATTTTAAGTTAGAACATGGATGGGATTCTAACCAAATATTCTCATATAATAAAACTAAGTCTTACCTATTCCTTAAATAAACCCATATGTGTATCCATAACACAAAAAAATCTTATTTGACCTTGGTCAATAATTAAAGGTATCTAAAATTGCATAAAACATGCATTGATTTAAGTTTTTTTTAAAGACTATGACTTAGCTTTGGGGAATGTTTGATCAGTCATGTGTTGCCATTAAATATTTATAGGCTTGAATACCACCTTATAAGATCTCAAGAGAGATAGTATGAATGTTGATGATTGTATGATCCTCAGATGCAGGTTGATGCTAATGATGACTCATGCTCATCACTCAAACTAACACCTTTAGAATTGAGATAGGATCATAGTCAATTGTGAGATAGTGTGCATGTCATGGGATCTAAAGGGAGGCTTCAAGGCCATAAATAGACTACACATGGGTTGCCAATAAATTATAGGTTGATGTGTAGGTGAAGGAATGATTTTGAGATCGAGTTAAGCATTATAATTTTGATGCCAATGTAGATCTACCAAGAATGGACTCAGCCAAATATGGTTGTTGACATCAATGGAGGACTTCAAATTGCTTAAGAGGATGGTGAAAAATACTTAAGATAAGAGGTTGTAGGATGTAGTTGGTACAAATGATAAGTGAGTGGTTAATGGTTCAAGCTAAAATAGTCGAGATGTGAATCGAGGTGGAAATCATGTCTCTATGTAGTGCAAAAATTGCCACTCTGCACTCACCATATATATTTTTGAGATAGTTAAGGAATATATTATTCCATATTGGGCGTAATTAATTCTAGTTAAATACAAAAACCTATAGAAAATTACATCTATAATACCACTACCATAGTGGGTGAGAGTACCCACAATTGTCAAAACAGTAGAGAGTAAATGAGCCAAGATAAACCATAAGGAACAAAATATCTAAAGAATAAGCTAATGCAATGAAACTAAATATTTAAAAAATAAAGCTAATAATAAATAAAACTATACATTTGTATACTAGAATGATAGTTTGATACCATATCATAGTATTTGGCTAGGATCTATGGATAAATCAAATGTATATATTTGTAGGCAAGAGAAAACCAATTGCATTAACATTTTTATGAGCAAAACTATAAATTAGAATATTTCAAAAACACATAAACAAATCATCTAACACAATTCATATGAATATCTCTCAAATCAAGATGTAAAAATAGGATGGTAAAATGTGTAACTCTTCCATGAACAATCACAAAGGGATAAGAATGGGCATGTAACTCCTAATTCTAAAATGGCCAATCAAATATTAACATACACTATAATCTAATAATGAACAAGATTAAATCCATATGTTTGAGTTCACCTAAAAAATCCAAATCAAGTGTAGGAATAATCCATATGTGTATGAATAAGCTAAGTAAGAAAATAAAAGGAAAACAAATACCCTACACTAACAGTTTTCAAATATCCATATAAACCTACTGTTATCAATTTAACATATTGGATTCAAATAAAAAGCCTTATTATTTATTCAATAACCAAAAAATCATGGTTTTAATATAATAAATCATGGTTTTTAAATAGAATTATATATATCAATTGTAGAGATAGGAGGATTGAAGCTCTAATGATATGAATATGGATATGAATAGTCACCCTCCATAATTGTGTTCTAAGATCCTCCTTTGTTTCAACCCTCTTGATTCTCTTTGTCCTCTTCATTATCTTTATCCTCTTCATTATTTTCATTCTTTTTGTGTTTTATTTATTTTTTTTAGATTTATTTCTCTTGGGTTGTTTGAGGAGTCACTAATTTTGTTGAGCTAATTTTATTCCTTAAATCTAATTTTGTGTCTTATGTTCTATGACATTTTTATATTTTTAGGGAAGATGGAATTTTAAGTTTTCATTTTCTTAGAAAATAATTATTTCCTTAACTTTGCATGGAGATAAAGAATGGTGAACTGAAATTGACTCGTGTGAATGATGATGAGATAGCTCAGGAGGAATATGGGAAATTTAGTGATGAGAAAAAGGCATACAAAGGTAAAACTAAATATAAATGTCACCAATGTTTTAAATTTAATTTTCATAACTAAAATCAAGTAAATTATACTAAAACAAATAAATCATTTAGAAAATACTTGAGAGCAAAGGAAGGAATGAAGCACTCAAATGGAACAATGTTTTTCTTGCATGGATTTGTAGAATAAGGTGATAGGGAACTCAAGAGAAACTCAAAGTAAGTCAATAATCCCCTTAATTCTCTTAAAACACTAAGTGTGTGCCCTAATTAATATATGGTTAAATATTTTTAGTTGGAAGAAGTTTAATAAATATATGCATATATATGTGATTTAAATTTATAGGGTTATAGAGTTTAAGCATTAACATGTTAAAGGGTTTGAGTATACTAAATTAGGATATAAATATGAAATAAATACAACCACTAATTTGTTTTGATTCTATTCAGTGACCTATTCTTAGGTGCATTAGTTTTGATTCCTTGTCAATGACCTATTTTGACTAATTTTGTATGCAACCCCTAAACCTCCATGGTGTTAGGGAATCTAGTTGGCATAAGTAGTAAAGTTTGATGTTAGTGGATTAGGTTGGACATCCTCAACACATTGTTATTATGAGAGTTACCTACATACTAATAATTCAAGAAGGGATCAAGCCTAATATAGTTCTCCTTGTATGCAATCAGAAATGCATCAGATCTATAAATCAATCTTACCTCAGAGAAGATAGATCCTACTTACACTTCCAATTGGGGATATATTAGATAATTAGGAACATGACCAATATGTGGATCTACTAGACCCAATTATGGGATTGCCTATCACAAAAATAATACTAAGGAGGGTTCCAAAGCCTCCAACCAAGAAAAATCATGCAATAACCCTAAGCCCTAGGTTTTCATGTTCACTATACTAATAGAAAGTAAATTAAATAAATATAATCTAGTACTCACCAAATCTTGTGGCATAATATGATGGTTAGTAAATAAATAAAAATGCATAGGAGAATCCTAATTAAGCTATGTATAGTTAAGACCTTTAATGCATGGAGAAGAAGAGTAATGTTATTCAAAAGCCAACACTTATGCTACTTTTATATACTAAAGAAAGGAGTAAAGTTAGAGAATACTTACCTAAAAGATGAACCCATCGAGACTCAATCTCTCCCTTGGAAAAATGGGCTTTGCAAGAGGTTTTTGTTGTTCATAAGAAACAATAAGAAAGGCCAAAGCATCTAAGACTTCTCCACAAAATTATATTATCCAAGTATAAACCCTAAGCTAAGACTCCTCAAGTAGAATAGTGGAAGAGTAGATTGTAAAGAAGCGCAAATAAATGATAAATATTGATGTCTCTTTAAGAATGACATAATGATCTTGTATATATAGATGGATTTAACCCTAAGCCCTTCCAAAAATTTTAACTAATGGGGTCAACCTAGTTAACCTAAAACTCTTACTAACAACTACTCACTAGGTCATGGGCTAGGTTGGCCAAGAGCCAACCTAGACCCTAAATGAGTTTCAACAATAAGATTATAAGGTTGACCTAGTCAACTTAGTACTATAAACTATCAAAAGGGATTTTTGGTTACAAAAAGGGGTATGAAAAGTGGTAAAATACTAGAGGAGTGGATAAGATAGAAGAATAATCTTAGGGAAATGGTTTTTAGGAGACAAGTGTGTAGATAACAAGTGGTAAAAAGGACAACAATCCTACGAAGCACTAATGGTTTGCCCACCACTTTCCTAGTACACCCCTTAAGGTATGCACTTAGAGAGATTGAGACTTGATAGGTCCTTGTAAGATAAAAAATGTCAGTAATTGATAAAAGTTTGAAAATATTATGTGTATACATATTCCCCACTTGAAACTCATCATGTGTCATGTGAGTGTAACATGGGATGGTGCTTCAGGAATAGAACATGATGACACATAACACTGATGCTAAGTAAAATATAATAAGGACAAAATAAGATAAATGAAAGGACAAAATTGAAAAACACATACATTTACTTAACTTAGTACTATAGATAAAGAAGGAGACTATGAGTAAAGTGAAGGCATCCAATATGAGGAACATTAGGTGAACTTGTAGAGATTAGTGAAAAAAGAGTGAAAAATTGAAAATTTTAGAATATAGGCATATAGTAGTGGAAAAGATTATCTATGACATCATGATTCCATAAAATTTTAAGGTTTGAAAAATGAGTTAGTAAAAACAAAGATATGATCAAAACAAGGAATTTAATGGTAAGTATTTGAAGGGTAAATAATTATGAATAGTGATTTTAAATAGGGTGAAAAGAAAGTAATTTGCTATTGTTTGACTTATTCTAAGAGAAAATATAACTATGATAGACCTAACAAAATTTGAAAGAGCTAAAATGGTAAGGAGATGATAGATGAGATGAGGAGGATCCCTCATGGCTGTAGTAAGTGCAACATAGGTAGGCAACTAAGAATTTGAAATTTGTTTTGAGTATTTTATTGAAATTAAGTGTTTTATAGAAATTTGTAAATTAGACCATTTATATAAACTAGAATAAACCCTAGATAGTTTTTAAGGGTACTAGAGACCAAACATGGGAATGGGATTAAAGGAATTGGAATAATAAATGTCAAAGGAATTTATTATGATTAGGTTAAAGAGTCAATAGTCTGAACCAACTAGGTCCACCTAGTCGACCTAATAGGTTAAAAATCCTATTTTGACATCTATAGACAACTTAGTAGGTGTGGGTTGATTTGATTAATTTAGGTAGAGGTATGACTTAGTACCCTAGTGCCGACTTAGTGGATTATTCCATATTGTTGACTTAGTACTAAGGGGAAAATGAAAGGGGTGATTGGTTTGTTAAGTCCATATGGTCGACCCAATATTATTTGGTCAACTTAGTATGTGACTAAGTGGCCAGTATAGTACTAAAATGCAAGAATTTGGAAAAAATAGTATGTTTAAGGCCTAGGTTGATTGAGTGAGTATGAAAATGGTTGAGTAGGCTAAAAATAGGTGAAATTGGTAGAAAATGAATAGATTAAGACAAATTAGGTTTATTTTTGTTAAAAATTAAAAAGAATGTATTTGATCATAAGTGACATAGAGATTTAATACATCTTTTGTTGTTTTATGGTTGTATGGGTACAAAAAATTATGGCAATTAGTGGATGATTCTTGGCTACCAAATCTATTAGAGTTCTTGATAGAGGAAGAGTAGGCTAGATTAGTCACACTAGGCTTATGAGACATCATGGAGATGTGATGAGTTTTACTGAATGTGGATCCAGTGGTCATGTTCCTAAGAGCCTAAGATCACTTGACCAATATCGTTAGGTGGGTGTTGGATGGGGTTATCATAAAGTTTGGTATCACATTAGAGGATTTTCATAATTTACTTGGACTTCTTATAGGAGGGACACTAGTGATCATAGGGATATTAGATGGTTAGGAGGAGAGATGAGCATTATCCTAATGAGTGATTTACTTAGATAAGATTTACCTAGGATTGAGGGTGATTATGTTTGATGCTTATATAGCCTAGATTTTAGATATATAGAAGTTAGTGATAGTATTTATGATAGCATGGATGTTATGTCACAAGTCAGATGTCAAGGTACCACCATATGTAATAGCCTTATGTCAGTTGATATTTGATTAGGGGGTGCTCTATGACCTAGGTTTTGTTATCTAGGTTTAGCTCATGTATGATATGTATGAGATGTTGTCTAGAGGGAAGAAGACCATGGTGTCAGTGATATTACTAAGTGCCTGGATATATAAGAGGTTATTAATGTATTGACTAGCTAGGTTACCCCATTTGATTGATGATCAGTTGTCTTCAGTGTTAAGATGGAGACAAGATTAGGTGGCATAGGCCATGCCCTATGTGCTAGGGTAACAAATTATCACATGAGGAGAGATTATGTGGAAGCCTTATGCACACATTATGATAGTTTGGTTGAGTTGAAGCATGGTGGTACCAAAGTTAGGATGAACACTGATCACCATCCACTACACCTATTTGGTAGAGTTGAATATAGTGACACTTCTACTAGGATAGTTTATATTTAATCACCCAATTGATCCTATAGTGGTGCCCACATTTTGGGCTAGGCATGCAAGAGAGCTGAGGGGGAGAGGAGGAGGAAGACTACCAATCATGATATTAGAGATCATATCATGACATGAAAGACCATGGATAGGTTTAACATAATGAGCATCAACTAGAGAGGACATGGACATGTATGCAAGAGTGTCATAGGTACCATAGCTACCACCATAGTAGGAGCAATGGTGACCACCTTAATTTCACCATTGGTGGAGATGCCAGTGATGAGAAAGAGCACAAAAGGTGGTCATCTAGGATGACCTATCAGTCATCCTAGGGTAGAGCTAGTCTTTAGAGGCACCACTAAGGTGAGGCTTGAGACAAGCATGGGTGGTGACCCTAGGGTTTGCATTGATTGGGAAACATCCCATGGATGAGGTACTCAAAGGATGAACTGATGGAGAGACTATACTTGGAAGTTGAGTAGAGAGGGAGACAATGCTTGGTGACATTGAGATAGGTAATAAATGTTTGAATTTTTTTTAATATTTATAAATAGAAGACTAATTATATAAGATTGATAGATTGTAGATAGATATATTTTAAGATACAATTAGGATCTAACATCTATTTATTTTTAATATTATAGATCTTGTAGAGGAGGAAGAGACCAAATGGGTATCCTTGGGGAGGGGAGTACTCCATGATATCCTAGATGAGATGCTAACACCAGAAAACCCTACCACATTAGATGACCCTTCGGTACCATCTATCCTAGCTCAGAGAAGCTAGTTAAAACTAGTAGGAGAGGCCATGAGGTGATTATAGGTGCATGGAGATGGGTTACATCCACCATCAGGGGTAGGAGTAGGAGAGACATAGGCATGATAGGCCTTAACTTAGGAGAGAGCTACATATTTAGCTACCACTATTTAGCTAGGAGAGGTATAGGCCCAGGTGGCCAATCTACAAGGATAGGTAGTAGTTTTGAGATTTTGGACATCTTCTTTACAATGTAGTATTTAGAGGGGACTATCTGAAGCATCTATGGGTAGTGTGGTGAGGCCATGACATAGACTTAATAGAGCCCAACCATAGATCTAGAATGATGTATTGTTGTAATTTGTATCAAAAACACATGGTGTGTGTGTGTGTGTGTGTGTGTGTGTGTGTGTGTGTGTGTGTGTGTGTGTGTGTGTGTGTGTGTGTGTGTGTGTGTGTGTGTGTGTGTGTGTGTGAGGCCATGGGATAGACTTAATAGAGCCCAATCGTAGATCTGGAATGATGTATTATTGTAATTTGTATCAAAAACATATTGTGTATATATATATATATATATATATATATATATATATATATATGGAATGATGTATTGTTGTAATTTTTATCAAAAACACATGGCATATATATATATATATATATATATATATATATATATATATATATATATATAATTTTTTTATAATTGGATTTTGATCTTATGTGTTTATATTATGGTTGTGGTTGTGGATGAATGGATATATTTCTTCTTAGAACATGTATTTTTCTTTGGTTGTATATGTTATAGGAAATATATCTGTTGTGTTTTATTTTCTAGCATTATGTAGGACACATGCATGGTTAAAAAAAAATGAAAATGACATGGAAAAGTATAATTAATCAAAAATAAATGTACTACACACTATTTCATATTGGGAAATATGTAGTAACAAAAATATGACTAAGTATAAAAAACCAAAGAGTGTTAAACAAGAGGGAAAAAGTTGTTTTTAAACCATGAAAAAGATTGATACCAAATTAAAACAAGGAAAATAACACTAAATCATGTTGGGAAGTATGAAACTAATTTAATAAAATGGGGAAACACATAAAAGATAAATGGTATAAAAATAAATCAATTAATTCAATCAATCATACTAAATCATGTTGGGAAGTATAAAAGAGAAATAAAACTTTCAAATTTTTTTAAAATTAATCACACTAATTCAAGTTCGGAAGTATGAAAAACTTAAGAAAAATGGTTGGATTCTTACATTCAATCAAAACATAAGAAGATAAAAGTGAAATATTAATGAAGTAATCATAAAACATACTAAATCAAGATGGGAAGCATGCCAATGATGTGTAACTCATAATCAATCACATCTTATCTCATATTTGACACATGTAATTTTGTTATGACTTTGATATTGGAAATTTTTTTTGAGGAAGGCTAGGTCCTATCTATGGTCTTACACTTCAACTCATAAAGAGAACACCAATGGGGTGGAAATAATGTGAAAATATGGTAAAAGGGGATGTTTGGAATGGTAATGTGAAAATTTGGTAATTTTTGAGGAAGGACAAATCCTATCCATGATCTTACAATCCAACTCATAAATAGAATCCCTAAGGGAATAATCAGTGAACAAAATAATATTTCTCAAGGGGAAATATTAGGGTTGTAGGGAGTGAAAAAGGTAATGTAAAAAATAGAATATAGGAATCTTATGAGAATACCTTAGGAGATATGAGGAACACTAAGTACATGAAAAGATACGAAGTGACTAGTGACCATCAAGATATAGAGGATACCTATTTGCTATAGACACAAAGGTTTATAGGAAAATAAGTGTGATACTAAGATCAACTCATGTAGGTAGTTTTGAATAAGAAAATTAAAATGGGCATGCCTTACCACAATGTGTTCCTCATTCCTTAGGACCCATTATAAAACTATCATTCTACTTAAAATATTGGGTACTTGCATTAGAAATTAGGTAGCACTAAAAGATTTTTTTATTTTCCTTTCCTAATCTACTGGCCTACCACACCCCCAATGGAACTTGTCTCTATTGTTATGCTAAATTTGAAGTTTGAGATTTGATTAGAAAAAGGAGATGTGTATAGAATCATGAATTTTAGTGTGATTTGACTTTTGAGAATTTCGAATGTTGCCTTTTAGATCATTACCTTTTGTTAAATGATTTGGTTTTTGAATATTTTATGGTTTTTAAGATTCCTCATCCATATAGACTTAGAATAACCAATTATGGTAGATAGAGTGATACACATGAATGATCTTTAGGCTTTGACTAAAGGAATCTAAGTATCCAAAGACAAATTTGACTAAAACACTTAGGCTCAACTATGAACCATCATGTTATCGCAAGTCTCAACCATGTATATGCTTAGTTTGTGAAAGGGAATAAAGGGGAATAAAAATAGATCCAGAGTGGACCAGTAGAAGGAGGTTATAATGATATGAATTGTTTTCTAACTAATCACATGGTAAACAATAAATAACTAAAGATAGATAGGTTTGTATAACCAAGTCACAATGAATATTATCCGTATGTATAGAGATAAGATATAAAATAATCATGAAACAAAAGAAAGGCCATCATAAAAAAATTAATTCAAGAGGAAAAGAGAAATCCATAAGAGAGTAAAATGACATAAAAATTGTAAAACCAAAATCACCTTGTAAGATAGATAAGAATTTGACACAATGTCAAATGATATAAAATAAATAAATGTAAAGTCGGAGCATACATCCAATCCAAATGAAAATGTATGAACACCATGAATGTGTTCATAATTAAAAATATATTCATCCACACACATTATCCATAACATCTGCTAAGCTCTATGAAGTTAAATGTGAACTACAACTAATGTCTTATCAACTTCAGTGAAAGTTGAGAAAATACTTCATGTTGAATCTCCTTGATGAAAAATGTACGAATGCTTGAATTATCATACTGTTGAGGGATATCATGTATGGAATTCTCATGAGAATTCATGGGAGTGGTTTATATGGGAGATGAAGAGGCCACTAGTCAGGAAGATGCCATGGGTAAGGGATTTATAGGTGGATAAGGATCCATGGATAAGGGACTCATAGGTGGAGGAATAGTAGGTGTAAAAGAGAATATAGGAGGAGATGGAACCATGGGGAGAAAAATGGGGATCCTTATTATGATAATGACATGTGGGATGAATGGTATAAAGTAAAATAAGAGTTAGTAGGTGATCCTTAAGATGTTGCTGAAGATGAGACAATAATCAGTGTGATGTGTGCCACATTAGTGCCAAGAACAATATACCTCTCTATACTTAGGGAGATACTTAGGTGATAATTTTGGTGGAGGTATAGCTTTGTCTAAGGGATGAGGAGTGGTAGGATGAAAAGTGTTGATATATTCTCATAACTTGAGATAATGTGTGGATGAATGAGTATATGTGTCATGGAAGCAATATATACACCTATGAGTATTTTTGGTAGGTGTACTCATAGGAAGATGCGTAATAGACATTGATGGAGCTTGGTATAGGGAATAATCTCTATTATAGTGACCAATAAATTTATGAATATTACAATAAGGCTACTTGACCCATTTGGTGGATGAAGGAACCACTATAGTAAAGTGAGCAAACCATCAACAAGAGAAGGTGGGTTTGGTGGAGAGATAGGATGAGGCTTGACTAAAGGAGAAATAAGAAGAGAATTATCTATAGAGGGAGTGGGAATGGGATCTAAACTAAGCTCTGATAAGGGAGGGGAACGGTATAAATAAGGCTAAAGGAAAATTTCATGCATCTCAAGGATAAGTAAGATATATGGGTCATGGTATCTAGAAAAGAGATAGGGACCAATCATATCATGATCCATAAGCATACTCATATGAGGATTTTAAGAAATTGGAGGTGTTTGCACCATCTCTAACCTAAAATAAAGAGTAAAAAAACTAGAATTAGGAAAAATATAGGATGGAATATGGGAAGATATATTAAAAGACTGGAGCAAATAGGAATGATAATTAATAATCTTAGCATCTTGAGCCTAAACAAGACCTCCTAAGAATGGATCATCTAAGTTATAACCATCATCATAATTAGGTGTATGAAGATCAATGATGTAGGTAGGGATGACATTATCATCTAATGTGGTGTGATGAATGGAATGTTGAGTCTTAATTAAGACAAAGGGGATACCATCACAAGGTGGTTGCCAATAAATATGTTGTAAAGAAGAAGGAAGATGAGAGATAATATGAGGTGAGAGATAATCAGTTTTAATATTGAGATTTATCTTGTTAGACTCATCATCATCATCATAATCTATGAGGTTAAAGGGAGTACTCCTAATGAATTTGGGATGAACATTGTAACCTTGAGTAGAATTGATGGAGAAATTGAAGCATTGAGATTCATAAAATGGAATGCTTTGTAAGGGTTCAAGGGTAGGAATTTTGAATACATTGTAGTCTTGGAAGTGTTTAAAATTCTAAGGATTGGTGTCACCTTTAATCTTGTAGATGGCTCCATTATGAGGAAATTTGATGTGTTGGAAAGTGCAAGAGGCAACTACTCTCATATGATGAGTCCATGGCCTACCTAGTAAAATGCTTTAAGATAGAGGAAAGTTGAATATCATCACCTTCACACAAATAGTGATAGGTATGATAGTAATGGGGAGCCATAGACAAACTAAGGGAAGAATTTGCCTTTAGTAATAGCCTTGACATGTGTTGTGTGTGGATTTAATATTACATTCAAAATATCCAAGGGTTTTAATAAAATCAAGAGAGGCAACACAAGTGCTAGAAACCTCATTAATCAAGGAATGCTTAACTTGGATATCACCAATTTGGACATTGATAAATAGAGGAGGGTCATCCACATGAAGTAGAATCTCATTGAAGATCATATAAACAATGGGGAATTTGAGGGAAAGAGAAGTGTCCATTATTTCATCAACATGTATGGACATCTATTTACATTATTGTAAAATGCTATTTTCTGATACAAATAAGGTGGCTTCACATCCTAATAGGGGAGGATGAGAGATGCTCATTTTGAATAAAATCTATATGAGATGGTTATGATGATGCAGAGAAGTCTTAATAAGTTTGATAAATGGGATTTGAGATGGAAAATTAATAAGCTCCATGATAGGATCCCACTCATCATAACCCATGAAAATATTGTTGGAGAGAGGTGCATAGTGTTTAAAGAGGTCATCAGAAGGAGTTGAAGTACATAAAATTTATGTTGATAAGAGGTATAAGGTTGAATAGGAGGACCATTTTGTAGATAGTAATTGATGTAGATGTGATTTTGAAATGTGTTAGAAGATGTGTTGATAGAAACTTAAGTATCATTGGCTATAGGTAAAGAAGGAGGGATGGTAGAAATAATTTGAAAATTGTTATCCAAAGGAGATGTTGTAATTGGTTCATCAAAATATATAAGGTCATATTTACCCAACTCATTTAAGTGAGTTGAAAAAGAGCCTTGGATAAAATGAAATGTGCAATACAATGGAGGTGTGTATATGGGTTGAGGATCAATAAAAGTAACCACCCTTTACATATTAGTCATATTGACAACATTCTCTTTAGGAGTTGGATCAAGAAGAGTATCAAAATTATTTTTAGAATTGGTAGACTTGTCTTTGGTATCTTAGTGATTTGGAAGAGGATATTTATATATGTCTAAATGAGAATTAGCTTGATTCAAAGCTTGAGATTTATTTTATGTTTCATGGGATTTAAAAACAATGTCATAGGATTATTAATGTTCATGAATGATAGAATTATCATCAAAATTGGGACCATAGAGGAAATCCATAACCAAATTATTAAGCTACTTATTGGGATCATACCAAGATTTAATGGCATGAGTACGATCAAGTTATTGACATAGAGGCCTTGGGAGATGCTTTTATATTTCTACTAAGGATAAAGATTTATTAACATTGATGTTGTTAGTTGAAGATAAATTAGGATTGGTGATGTGGTTAGGAAGGGAAGCTTGTTACAAAGACTGGTTAGGAACAACAACTTAAATAATGTGAATGGTATCATAAAAGTCCATGACACCATCATTGGTAGCATGATGATTCTTATTCTTAACTAACATATGAGTACCCATGGAAGGTTGAGATGGATTGAATTAACACATAAGTAAATCTTGTCATTTATCTTTGTTAATATCCTCCTCTAAAGTATGTGAAGAGAGAGATTTCAGACCTAATATTGCAACTTGGGAAAATGAGCATTGGTAAATAGATGGAGAAGGTTTTCATTGGCCATATTATGTCCACATTTTTTAAACAAGATATTCCATTGTTTAACAAAATCTTTTGTAGTTTTAGTTTCAAGTTGCTTACAATTTATAAAATGGGCCAAGGTATTCTCAAAGAGATCACTAGTTTGGATCTCTTGGATTAGAGCATTGACTAAATCTTCTAAACCAGTAACATAATGAGATTTAAGCTAGTTTTACCAATTTAAATAGTCACCCATGAGAGTTTATGATAATTCATTGATAGAATTTTTTTTAAAATTTTACCCAGTCTTTATATATATTTTAAAATGTTTTTAAATGAAGAGTAGGATCAGTTCACCCATTGTAATAAATGGTAGGGGTGATGCCTCCTATATTGATATTAATAATTTGAGATGTAAGAGGCTCATTTTGAAGATGATTTATTGTTTTATTAACAAGGGGAGGTTTAGGGATAAGATGCCATGGAAATATTGAAGAGGAGGTGGGGGAACTTTTTGATTATGCATGCCCCGTGGCATATGTTGAGGGTGGATTTGAATATAGATAAGGTGATTTTGCATTTACATCATTTGATTTGCATTATAAGCTTTAAAATCATTCATTTGATTAATACTTTCTAAGAGGATTTGATGGATTTGAGTTTCATTGTTTTTTAAATCATTAAAATTGGTAGTAGTGCCATGGGTACCACTATGGGTGTTAATAGGAGTCTGAAAATTTTTGATGGTAAGAGAGGCACTAGTGGCATAATTTATTTGTGTGACAAAATATGGAATAGTAGAGGGTTGAGAAGTAATAAAACTAGAGGAATGATTACCATGGGTATAAAATGATGCATTAGTGGAAGAATTGAGAAGAGTGGGTTTCAAAAGAGGCCCACTAGATGTAGAACCTGCCATGTTAGTAGAGATACTAGGAATGGAGGTAGAGGAAGTTAAAGAAGAATAAGTCATGGCATGATGAGGGGTCAAAAGAGAGGGAATAATAAAATAATCAAAGAAGCTAGTATCCCCAAATCTATGAGAGAATGTGGGAGAAGGTGAATGAGGATATTCAACTTGACCACTTATCATGAGTTGGTAAATAGTATAAGGATCATTTCCTTGATGTTGAGGAAACTTAGTGAAGAATAAGAAAATTTAAGGTATATAATCTAATTAGGGTTTCTATTCAAGTGAGAAGAGAGGGTCACAAAGTGAAGAGGAATGAGGAGGGGTCCCATAGTTTGTTGTGTGAGTGGCTATATGAACATTACTTTCATTTAGGATATGAGCCACAAGCTACTTATGGGAGAACTTATTAGAGTTGGTAAGACTCATCATATCCATTAAATTTAAATTATTTTTATCTTAAAACAAGAATTTAATGATGAAGGAGGAATATTAAGTAAGGTAGAGGCAATGCAAAATCAAGGAAATATAAAGGGATATATAAGAGTACACAATCAATTGGGTTGATAGTATTAGAAATAGGGTCTAATAATTGAGAGAAAAGGGATAAAGAGTCGATGGGTTTGAATTAGTACTATAACTTGAGACACAAAATATCTTGATAAAGATACAAATTCAATAGGTTGAACTTAGTACTATATCATGAGAGTCAAAAATGAATAATAGGTTGACCAGGTTAACTTAGTACTATAGGCAAGGGAAATAGATAGTCTGTAATAGACTGTGTTGAATAGAATGATAGTGTACTAAAAATAGGGAAAAAAAATTTCAATGTAATTTAAATCAATAAATTAAATTAAACACATAATCAATTGGGTTAATGAGAATGATCCAATTGAGGCACATAGCAAAAAACCTTGCACCAACATTGGCCAATGCAAGTTTTTACAATACAACATACAATGAGAAAAGAGCAACTAAAAAGTAAATGCTAAATAAGTGGTCATCTTGAATTTTTTTAGATTATAAATTGCTATTTTAAGTGTGATAGAGAATTTAGATAAAAGTAGGAAACTAGAAAGCAATCTATGGATGGCTTTAGGATATTTAGGCTAAATGGGATCTATGTTGGCAATGGTAATGGCTTGGTATTGGGCCCTAGCCCCTCACTTCATAATCCTTTAGTGATAAGGGTTTTGAGTGATTTTAAAATATAGACCATTAGCCATATGTTTATATTTGGACAAAAAACCAAGTTGGCTTCCTCCTTAGTGGTGAAATCCAAGTAGGTAGGCTTTGGGTAGACAAATGTTTAAATGCATTTTGAAATTATATGATTTGGTAGTGTGTGAAAGAAAGAGAAAAATATTGAAAATAAATGGTATACCACCTAATTATATTATGTGATCTATTATAATCATGAAAATAATTGAAAGTGAAAGTGTGAACTAATTTCTAGTATATAGTTGTTAATTTTCCAATTTGAAACACAATATAGTTTCAACTTAGATGATAGTGTATATAGACACTACATAATAGAGTCGATAATGCCCCTAATATATTTCATGAGCAAGGGTATTTAAGAAATATGTCATCAAGGTTGACCTAGTATTTTAGATAGAAGATATAATATAGAACTAGGTTGACTGGGTTGACCTAGTTTACTATATAAGGATAATTTTAAATACTATAAAATGTGTAAAATAGAACTATAAAGAACTAAAATTAAAGAGAGAGAGAGAGAGAAAGGAACCTTGGTGGGTTGGAAGATACTGAGGAATGTGAGATTTTTGTTGAAATTCCTTAAATGTTCCTTGTAAATTCTATCAAATATGTTGGTTGGGTTGACCTAGTTCTATAATTTCCTATTTTCTAAAACTTGTTAAGATGACTATACCAATTTGGTTGACCTAGTATATTTTTTGGAAACTGTTTGGAATACTATAGTAGCCTAGTTGACCTAGTATGTTTTATTGAAGTGAATAATAGTATTATGTCAACCTATTTGACCTAGTAACCTAAATCTAATGAATCTTACACAAAAAAATTGAGTTATTTTTATGCGACTATGTTAAACCTACACATAGAAGTTAGAAACTATACTAGCCCTATTGACCTAGTATCATAAATATATAAAAATAATAAATAGAATAATACAAAAATGAAAAATGTGAAAGAAAACCTGAAATGGTTAGAGTCACGTTCGGTTTACCAAAACATATGCATTCAAAAATGCATCATATCTATAAATCAATCCTAGCTTAGAGAAGATAAATCCTACTTACACTTCCAATTGGAGATACATGAGATAATCAAGAACATGACCAATATGTGTATCTACTATACCCAATTATGGGATCTCTTATCACAATAATAATATGAAGTTTAGTAAACAAATAAACATGAATAAGAGAATCCTAATTAAGCTACATATAGGTAATATCCTTAATGCATGCAAAAGAAGAGTAATATTATTAAAAAGCTAATACTTATGTTACTTTTACCTACTAAAGAGAGGAATAGAGTTAGAGAATACTTATCTGAAAGATAAAATCATCAATACTCAATCTCTAATAAATTAATCTTATTTTCCATGCATTAAGGATCACTAATAAATTCTAAATCATCCAAGACTTCTCCACAAGACTAGAATCTCCAAGTAGAAACCCTAAGTTAAGACTCCTCAAGTAGAATGGTGGAAGAGCAGATTGTAAAGAACTGTAAATGAATAATAAATCTTGATGTCTCTTTAATAATGGTGAAATGATCTTGTATATATATATGGATGTAATCCTAAACCCTTTCAAAAGTTTTGGTCAATAGGGTCAACCCAGTCAACCTAGTATTTATATTGACAAAAAATCAATAGGTCATGGGCTAGGTCATCCAAGAGTCAACCTAAATCTTAAATGAGTTTCACTAATAATAGTACAAGGTCAACCCAATCAACCTACTACTTTAAAATATTTAAATAAGTTTTAGGTTAGGAAAAAGGGTACAAAATGTGGTAAAAGACTAGAAGTTTGCATAAGAAATAAGAACAAGCTTATGGAAATGGTATTTAGTAGACAAGTGTGTAATAAATAAGTGGAAAAAGGGATAAAAACCATGAAAAACACCAATGGTCTACCCACTCCTTTCCTAGTGCACCCCTTAAGGCATGCACTTAGATATATTGAGACTTAACAGGTTCTTTCAAGATAGAGAGTGTTAGTAATTGATAAAATTTTTAAAATATTATATGTATACACTCCCCACCTAAGTGTTAGTGCAAGTGCAAGTGAATCTAGTATGAATGCTATCTTGATTTCTTTGAGTTTTATTAAGAATTGAAATATGAGTAATCTAAGCTTAGAAATGTTATATATGGTTGTATGTAAAACTAAGGTAGAATAAAGATTAATAAATTTGATTATGTACAACTTATTTTGAGTTTGTTTATATTATTTACATTTGATTTACATTTAATGGATAAAGGGTTAAAAGTCTGTGTGTGTGTGTGTGTGTGTGTGTGTGTGTGTGTGTGCGTGTGTGTGTGTGTGTGTGTGTGTGTGTGTGTGTGTGTGTGTGTGTGTGTGTGTGTGTGTGTGTGTGTGTGTGCGTGCGTGTGTCTATATATATATATATATTTTTGTGCTTGAGCATGTCTTAAAATAGGTCTTGAAAAACCCTAAGTGACTTTTGTTTTGAAAATGTATTAGTTTCTAGCCAAAGGTATGAAAAAGACAATAATAACCAAATTGGGACACTAGCACCATTGGTACCATTGTCTAAATTATGGAGTTATTGTCTAGGTGGTAGAACCTAAGACCCTACAAGATAGGATATTGAAATGAGGGTCTAGGATTTCTTTAAGGATGTTTAGGCATGTATGTATCCCACACAAAGGTTGAATAAATTTTTAAATAGGACCTAAAATAGTTCTAAGGCTAATCTAGGGATGGTTGGTCTCAAGTAACACTCTTAACACTCAAGTGTCATTTTTATATGCTTAGATTTTTCCACCCCCTTTTTTATATAAACTCATAAAAGTGTTTGACTATGATAAAATAAAAATAAGCATACCTAGACTTACCTAAGAAGTAGAGACTGTGAATTTGGATAGGAGTATGTGAAGCATGCTCTATTTCATGTCCTAAAAATAAAATGTGTATAGATCAACCCTTACTAAAGAGATATCAAAACATAAATACAAAACTAAGTAAATAGATAAGAGAGAGGAAAGGAATGAATACACCTCACTAATATTTAATGCAAAAACTTGGTGATAATCTATGTGTGCATGCATAGAGTGATTAATTTGGTGAATAGCTTGGATTAATATGATGATTTACTCAAATCCCATGTGTGGGTGGTTCAATAAATCAAAATATTTTTTACTCCATCATTAACCACACCTACTATGTGGATCATGACCTATGAATAACATATATTAGACTGATGGTGTGTCCAACCCTCTCATGTAGGTGGCTCAAGAACTCAAGTATATTATGACTCCATCATTACCTACCCATGTGTAGTAGATTCATCTATAAATAAATTACACAAAGTAACTTAAGATGCGTAACTATAATTAGAACTATATATGTTAGATCTATGGCCACTTAAGAGCTCAATAATATAATATGGATCTAGGCCACTCAAGAATATTAGGAAACTCTAGTTCACTCAAGAATTCCAACCACTACAAATTAAATAAGGCATCAATCTAGTGTGTAAATTAGAACTTGGTATCTGGTGTGTATAATGTAGATAATGACATGGAGTTTATCATTTCATCTGATCAACTAGTGCATAAGTGAGCATACAGAAATAATGTGTCATGCACATGCCCCCAAATCTGATAAGTTATATCTGAGTATCTAAAAATGAAATGGGAATGATCATTCCATAAACAAAACCCCAAATTTGAGAAAATTAGTATGAATCTATTTTAAATTGAGCTAAAACTGGTAATTTTTAATTGAACCTATGCAAATCTAGGTTGTACTTACTATAATGTTTTGGCCAATATTGAATTTCCTAAAACCAAGGATTCTAAAAAATAATACCATATCTTGGACAATAATATTGGTGGTTCTAGTGTCCCAATTTGGGTGCCAATATATAAATATATTAATTTTTGTGTAGCTAAAACTGGTCTCTATGTCACTATTTCCCACTATATTTTCTTGAATCTGATTTATGTATGTTATGCCTATGTGTTGAAAACTATACTCTAGTTACATTTAGATAGGTTTATCTCTGTGACAAAACTCTATGAATTTCCCTTATTTTTAAGGGAGTTATTGAACCTATGTAATAACTATCCTCAAAAGAAAAAACTTTGCAAAATGTGTGTTAGTTGGAGTTTATATTATATCTATGTAATAAACTAATATAATGTGCATACATAACATCAAAATATAAGATGGTATAAGCATAAGTTTTTAGTGTATAATGTATGTTAGATATAGCATTCATAAGGTTGTCAACATAGATATAACAATGTATATGAACAAAAATTTGAGTAATAATTAAGTAGCTACCTAGGGGGATGGGGCATGACGTCCATCACAACACCCAAGTAGGAAGGGTAGATTCATAAAGTCCTTCATGGAATCTAAAGCTAGAGTGTGTCAAAATTAAGATATAAGTGTCATGGCCATGATACATACAAGAAATCATACATACAACACACATGAGTCATGAAAATTAGGCTAAGGGGCCATAATAAAAGGTACATAGGCACATGTCACTTAATTTGAGAAAGCAAGACATACAAGGACATGGTAAAATGTCAACATAAGTAAATAACAAATTGTCATAGAGCCACATGGAAGGACATCTTCAAATTTTCATATACATAATTAGGAAGGCACACACAAGGACATTAGCACATATCCAAAGCATACATACAATGAAAAGAAGTGGTATATAGCTATAGGGAAATGATATATTAAAATTCCTATGAATAGAAAAAGCATATAGAAACAATCAAGTCTAAATTATGAAATCTAGAAATGAAAGTATGCATGAACATGTGGTATAAATCTGTATAAGAGTAGAGATGTACCTAAGACAAATCTAAAATAGTATTAGTTGACAAAAAATCTAAATAGATGTAGGATGATCAATACCAAGATATAATAATTCTAAATCTATGATGAAGAGTTTATAAATATGTAACCTATCAATCAAAACTGTGTATAAGATGCTCCCAAATGGGTCAATATATCAAATGAGGAACTTGTGTATCTGTGTAATGCCCCAGTGGGTAGATAGTAGATAATTTGGATATGTGGAGTAGACATGGGTCCTAAAATTATATAAGAACACTTGATAAGACTAATTGTATCATGTATGTATGATAAAAATTGACTATACTAAGATAACTAACATATGTAATGTTTGATAAATATAATAAGTGTAAACATGGCAATGCATACAATCTATAATTTTTATTTTTTGAGTAAATATTTGAATTTTTTTGTGTTTTATAGATATAAACTATGTACAAGTAGCATGAAAATAAAACTATATACAAGGATCAATAATTAAGTAAATTATATAGAAGAAAGGAGGAACATACTAACCAATGAGTCCCATGGAAGACTCACTATGAATGTGGCTTGTGTCAAATAAAGGAAAAATAATCATGTCTATTGTATGAAAAGGTAATGAAGGTCCCATAATCTATTATATTGAGTGATTTATAGTTGGCACTACCTGTGAAGTGGTGTCAGGAATTTGTAAAGATTAATGGGGTGCCCTATAAATTGTAGAGGTCTTAGAGACCCATCTAGTACAAGGTGTTGTAGCTAGCATGGGTGTCCTATGTTAAAAACCTTAGGAAATCAATAACACTAGTCTCAAAAGGAAAGTGGTAGAGAGTGGCTCTATATAATCTGCAACATATCTCTAATGTAGGGGTCTCTTTCATAAGGAGTTCCATGGGAAAGTATGCACATGTGGAAGCACTATAGGAGTAGACCTCACAAGCACTGATGGCTTAACTAAAATCTATGGTGTACTGATATGAACTATTCTTGGAACTATAAATTTTAGTTACAGTGTAATTGGTTATGGGATAGGTAAAGGATACTCATATGAAATACCCTCAACTATGACCACCTAATTACCATGTATATATTTGAGGCATCTATGCATAGTGGATGGAATGGCTCATAGATATTGTATCCATGAAATTCCTAATAACATTTAAAATGTGCCTAAACTAGGTACTACTAATAATATAGTGGACATATGTGTTGGTCCAACTTATATTGGAACTATACTCTCCCCAATGGATCTCTAAACATGGGCACTAAAAACATAAATATCTATGTCAATCAATGAAATGTCTTGCTCTTAATAACCCAAATGTCATAAAAGTGCGATTATGTGCATGCTAATACTTGACCCATTATCAACCATAACACTTTGAATAGGATGATGATCAATGTAGGCTCGTGCAAAGACTGCATATAAATATGAATCATCATCAACATTTTCCTGATCTAAGAATGTGATGAGTGGTCTAGCTATTACTTTAGTATGATACACACCAATTCTATTATGTATGGGGTGTGTATCCTCTATAGTAGTGTGATATGATGCCAATGGTGGATGTGCCTAATATTTATGGTGAACACCTATAGTTATCCCTGCCTTATTAGTTGTATATTTTTAAAATGGATTGGCAAATATTTTCAATGCCTCATCTTCTATTTTTTGAAATTTAGGTACCTATGTGGGTGTACCTAAATTGATGATGTCGACCTATATCAAATCTTGTATCTTATGTTTCAAGATAATGCATCAATTTATAGTATGTACTAGTAACTTATGACAATTGTAAAATGCATTGGAATCATAGCTCTTTGGAAGAGGTCCTATTGTATCAACCTCTTTGATGGGAGGGAGAGATGTGACATTGAATTCCAAGAGCTACTATAAAACATGTGCCATCAATTCTATAATATTGGTGAAAACTCTTCATGAAGGAGCTAATAAAACTAAGCAAGGAGGTATATCTAAAGTTATACTAACTATGGCCTTTTGATCAATATTATTTGTAATGGTCCTCAATTTGTATGGATGCTTATTATAACTCTTATTAGTTTAATCTAAACCACTTGTATATTATAATTTTCCCATAGAGAGAATCCTAACTTCCCTTTCTTTTTCCATATGGCATAAATATATCAATGTTGGAAACTTAATAAACATGATATCTTCATGTAATGATAGTTTTAAACTCTATTTGAATATGTCTTGGAGCTCTCTATCTACCATGGGACTAGTCATATTTTTTCATATAGTTTTATATTGCAATACATATTCTGCAATAGGATCATTAAATTTTTTCTTTAGTTGTGACACTTGAGCATATGAGATATTATCATTGATGTTGATTGAAAAGTGTGCCAAAAACATATCTACCAATGGACTGAATGCAGTGGACTAATTTGGAAGATCATATAACCACTATAAGGTATAGTCCTTTAGACTACATGGGAATGACTTAGTAAGGAGACAATCATTGGACACATAGTCCAAATGTGCTACATGGAAATATTTTAGATGTTGTAGTCACCCTTACCATTATACAAATTAATCTTTGTTGACACAAATTTAGATGGTAAAGGAGTCTCCACTATGTGATGTGCTAAAGGTGTATGTAAAAGAACATGAGCATCCAAGGCATGTGATGGCCTAGTAGCACCCTGCTCAAGATGTAACACCTTAGCCTACAAAGAATGAATCTCATGCATAAGGGATTATATATTTGGGGAAGAGGAACTAGCCATAGGAGGTGTTTTCATTTCTAAATATTATTGAGTTGAAACATGTTATTATACAAGCTGAATTTCCCCTAAAGTAGGTATAATAATATTGTTATCTATGGGAGTAGAAGATTGACCATTATTTGTTTTGATATTTATTTCCATTAAGGCTTGCATAATATGTGCATTATCATGGGGCTATTTTTGAATTATGTCTATAAAATTTTGTAAAATCTCATCCTTATTAACAATAAGATTTTCCTTGTTAAGTAGGGGAGAGTGTCTTGATTCCCATATAGTGTATTTTTTAAATCTTGAATACTTTTCAAATCACTAATTGTAGATGCACTTTTTTATGATTTATTATTTTGATGTGTAACATTAATTTCCACAAATTAATTAGGTGAAGATTCATATACATGATTAACACTAGTGTCCCCTAGATTCCTTTGT
>JARHVA010001385.1:577500-680000 GCA_037957365.1 Torreya grandis
CACTACTATCCTCTTTACCATGCTATTATATAAAGTAAATTTTTAACACTAGTTTTAGAATGAAATATTAGTGATAGATTTTTAATATTATTTCATCCCTCCTGACCTCTAGAAACTCCTATTTCATTTTAAATAAGTCAATTTCTCATAATTCTTACCGTTTAGGTAAATTTGTTTGATATATTTATTTGTAATATTTTTCTAAATTTACCCATGTACCTAGCCCCTTTAGAAACCTATTATTTACATGACTAAGTCCTACATAGTTAAAACATTTTGGCAAACCCAACTTTGAATATTGTTTAAAAACCTAGTTCTATCCTAGGGTTTACCTTTTACATTTTTGTATAATAAATTAGGGTTATAAAATTATTATTTTAGTATAAGCTAACTAATCCAAATCATTCCTCTCATAGGGTTTCATTAATTTAATACACTTTAAATTTTGTTTATAAAACCCTCAATAACTCTAAATCTAGATACTAGGTCCCTATACATCAAAATATTAACCCTTATGGTTTCAAATAAAATTCTAATTTTTTTCAATACATTGGGCTGAATATTTCCCATATTTACACATATAATTATGTTATATTACAATCTACCTATTATGTACTTGTTATTCATTATTTACACTATCTTCTTTGGTAAGTTTAAAATGACATCCAATAAGCCTCTTATCCCTCACCCAATTGATTAATTTATATCCTTTTCTCATAATTATAAGGATGAATGGATACATTTCAAGATTTCGCATTAGCACATGATAATGATTTCATTTATAATTATGATGATTATTATTATTGTAATGATGGATATTAATATTAATATTAGCATGATAATGAAAGTGTTGATGAAGATAGATTAGATGCATCTTCATCTCTTCTCCTACTTCTCAAAATCAAACTAATAACATAATTCCAAAAGAACATATTATTAATAGTGATTTATTACAATGTGTTTCTAGATTTTCAACCTTTTTTACTACGTCCTTATTCAAATTAAAATAACACAAGTGCAAAAAATGAAATCTACTTTCATAGGATTCAATCAATATAGAAAATATCATTGCATCTTCTTTACTCTTCTCAGTTCATTTTTAAAAATCATGTATAAATGATAGTACACATTCTACCATTGCAAAAACTAAAGTGGATGAAATTACTTTATCACCTTCTTTTACATTCCAATGTCAACACAATGATTCTTTGTAATATATTGATAATTAAAATATCTATAACACTTCTACATGTCATAATATGCCAAATGAAAACATTATTTCTACTTCTTCTACCCTTGACTCCAATATTGAAAATAATGATCATACATGCACTCCACTCATAAATAGTTAAGATATGCATTACATTACACCTACACATGATGATATATTACATTCTAGTAAAAGGTTAAAATATTATTATACTTTATCTCCTAGTGAAAATGTGAATGAAAATTATTCTACTCTTACCTCTACTAGTGAGTTAAACTCTGATTTTGATAAACCTTGGAATAATGATGATTACTATGAATTTGATGAAGAGGACATTGAGTCTAGTCCTTCTAGTTCTCTCCATACTTCACCCATATCTCATGTTCAAATTGATTGATTATGAAATGATAGTTTAAATGATAATATGTCTTCAAATAAACATAATCAAACTTATACTTATGTTCATAGTTTACATAATTTACATTTGCATGGTAATAATTTATCTTCTAATCCATTAGCATGTGATACTTATTTAAAAACTAAAAAAATAAGAGATACCAATGAATCCCCCTCAACCCCCCTTACTATATTATAAATTATTTCTCATCTTAACCTCCACCAGGGTGATATCCGATTTCCATCTCATCAGGTCCAAGCTATAACCCCTCCAAAGGTTACATAAAGTAAACCCATAATCCCTTTAAAATGTACCTGATGTAGTGTACCAATGCATAAAATTAATAACAAGATTCAAGAATTAAATTAACCCCTTGATGATGTTAATATAACTTCACAATAGGTAATCTCATTGATGCATGTCATAGGTGATTTAAAATAAAAATTACACTAGCTCACATTGGAAAATAAAGCATACCACTCTTAACTTGATTCCAATGCGATATATGGAAATCCTATCTTACCCATAATTTTCACTATAAAGTTACCAAATAAGTTTTGGATAATAATATTAACAAATTTAAATGAACATGGAGACCAATACTTTCACTTGAAATCTTATGGAAAATCCATGGCACATGTCACTAGTAGTTTGACTCTACTATAATTATTTCCATAGTCTTTAGAGGGTCAGGCATTAAATTAATTTCATCATTCACTCCCTAGTGGTTCATTACATGCATATGATGTGTGAGAAAAAATATTTCTTATGCACTCAAAATAGAATAAGGGAACTCAAGTCACATATGAGAGGTTGCGTTCACTACACTAGGGTAATTCAAAAACAATGAGTGATTACATTCTACACTTCAAAGCATGCATGAAATAGTTGATCTATCAATCGATAGGTTTAGAGGTACAATAAAATTTTTCTAGAGGTCTCATCTTACCTATTAAGGATAAATTACTATATGAGACATCCAAATCATTATGAAATCTATGTAACATAGTTATAGCATTAGAGAATAAGTTGGAACTAGTTGAGATATATTCATAAGAAGATTTGGATTTGGATCTCACACAACCACAGTCATCCAATATGGTACAAGAACCTAATCCACCTATGAGTAATGAAAAAGTGGATTAGAAACCACTAATCAAGATACTCAATAAAGGGAAAAAACCACTTTACACAACATCTCTTATAATGGATAGATCACATGAAACCAAAAATAGGGCCAAATAGTTTTTAGATAAAGATAGGCCTCATGATATATTACTTACATTACTAGATAGAATAATGATCAACTTTCCTTCTACTCAACATCATCCAGCACGTCATTTGAAAATAATGAGAAACAAACCATATTAAAACTATTAAAAAATCAATGGATAATGGGAAAATAATTATTGTGCACTCAAATATAATATTGACCATTGCATTGATAGAGGCATGATAATATTAAAATAGGGTAATAAATATATCCTTATACACACTCTCTTATATTACACTCATCTATGAGAGAGTTATCCCATAATGTTCAATTTAAGGAACCAATGGTTTATCATCATACAATCCATGTAATTTATGTTAACACTCCAACTTGTACCCTAAAAAGAGGTGTTTTAGGCCTACCTCTAAGGTTGGGGTAACATGGGAATAATCCAAGGCTATTCGTGACCTATGGCTAGGCTAAACTTATAGATTATGGGTCTAGCTCCCCTAATGCATATGATCACTAAGACCTACTGATTACAGTGAAAGGGGATAGAAGGAATGCATAAAAGGAAACCTATCTAAGGATGGTGATGCACTAATATCATTATTCACTCCATTTGACTTAAACAACACTAATGGACTAGACAAACAACTGCATTACTATCTCCAAGGGTTCCTATGCAACAATGTATCACATGGAGGTTGTGTTATGTGGCTAGAACATCAAGGCCATGACATTAAGGTCTAGTCTAAGGAACTTACCAATCAGGTTCCACTACAAATTCAATCACTTAAGACTTATACACACCACATGACTTATATAAAACATATTATTTGTATCTAGGTGAGGTAAGGACTTGAAAAGGGAGAAATTCTACCACTTATGCAAATCGAAACAATCATATACATAATAGAGATTAATCATGAAGAATCCATAATAGTCCATTAATAGTCTAATATGTTTTCAAAGTGAAAATCTATGCAGAGTTTCCTCATACCTAGGTGAGGGATGTGTACTATGGCCTTAAATCCTAAATTTATAGAATAATATCCAAGAAAAGGAGGTAAAATGACATATAAAAAGAATCAAGGAGTCATAATTATTATCATTTAATCCATAATAGTCACAAGTAGCCATAATAGTCCTTATTATTCCATCTATGTGTTGGTGGTATTCAATGAACTATTGGGCATTGAGGAGTGGTAGATTTTGATACAGACTTAGTTGACCTCATTCAAAGCATGGCCATGCCCAAATATGTCCAATGGATTCTCTCTTGGTAGTTACAAGGTGTAAATGAGGTGTAATTAGGCCTCCATGAGGTATTGAGTAGTTCATCATCTTTTTTTCATGTTGACAAGACTTGAAACTACCTTATCCTTAATAATTACCATGAGGTATGTATGTTGCCTTCATGATGATAGTTAAAAAGTGGTAATGCCACTATATTTAGTCCTCTAACAGTCATCTATGCCAACTTACATCTTCCCTTATTGAACAAGTAGGCCATTAGGCCTAGTTAGCTAATTGACTAGCAATAGAAACTGAATAAGACCCTTAAACTAGGTGGATATGTATGTTTATATCTAAATAAAAATTTCATGCCATGGCATAGACTTTTAAAAGTGTTATCTTGTAACCTTAGCTTATCTAGGTGATTAGCTCACTTCTTATTATCATCAGCAAACTACCTATTTGGTGTAGATCTGTAGCAGTGTTTCTAGGAAGGAGTGTGAGCAATTTATGATTTGATAAGGTGGAAAAGGTCCCAAACCACCCCTTTAATTATTTTCAACCTTCCAAACAACTATGTACCCTAAAAACATCAAAAAACCCTATAAAAAATGATTTTTAAGTTGTCTATACACCTTTTTGTATGACTCAGTACCATGGATGTCATCTTATCTAAGTATAATCCATGTTTCAAGTGTTTATTAGGTCAACCTAGGGTTTTTGAGTGTAAACATCTCTACTTTTACTTCATCAAATATGTCTTAGGGTTTTAAGTAGGGTTTTGGAGGTCTACCATATTAATGATGGTTCATAAATATTAGGCCTTCAATCCCAAACATATAGTCATGGATATTTATCCCATAGACCCCCCTAATATCTTGAAAATCTTTGAGTCTTATGCATTTTTTATGTAGAGATATTAGTGCAAGATGGTAGACTTTGAGCTCCTTATAAGATTTATGGACATGGATATAGTCTTAACAATGATTCATAGAGGTGAACCCCTTAGTCCAAGTCTGTCCTCTATATATTTTGATTCCATATGTGTGGCCAAATCCTTCTAAAAACATTGGATTTGATTCATTATGCTATGAAAAATGTGAGAACTTGAAATGATGACTTGAGATGGTAGGTTGGGTGTGTGGAGCTCAAGGTGAGTCTCTAGACCAAATTAACCATTTTTATGATTTCTTATACCTATAAATTCTTTATTAAGACTTATACCATCTTCTTACACCTTATGACTATTAATATACTTGAGGTTTTTGGTTATGCCATCAAGATGAACATGGGATCTTGAATAGTTAAGAATGTATTTTAGGCCCAATAGGATTAGATTGAGTTTCATGGTTCTTAGTCACCTATAGATGAGTTGATGTTCTAAAAAAAATTATAACACCCTTCCCATCTAATTTCCTTTCTTTTGCAACTATATCTAGATACCCAAACTCCATCTTAGTCTCCTTCTCTCATGATCCTACCCTTAAGTCTCATTGTTAGCCATTACTATCATGCCCAATCTGAGTACTAGACAAGCTGGGTTAGGGACTTATGTGGTTTCCTTTATTATTCATATATTTATTAGGACTAATAAAATTTATAACATGTATTCAATTACTAACAAATCTATTGAACTGAGCCTAGTTTAACTCTTTATCTAAGCCTCATACCTATTCAAGCTTAGGGTATCTACATAACTAGGCTTGAGTAGCCCTAGTGCTAGGTTTTAGTTCCCTTTTGTCTTAACTTGAGGATATCAATCTATTGGAAACATTTTATATTCTTAATCACTTATTTATATAGGGTTTTCAATGTCAAATAGACACCAAAACATATAGGTGACTTCAATTCAAACTCATAGGCTTATCTATATCAGTTTTAGGCTTGATGGCATAATAAGCCATTAGGATATTTTTACCAATATAATAATCTCATCACTTGGAAACATTTTTTACACCTTATGACCTTCCTCCCATATGTCTCCAACTTCATAAAACCTCCAAATCTGTATAAGCCCTCAACTAATATGCATATTCTTGTTTAGGCATATTTAGGCCTATGTAGTCTTATTAAACTCTTACTCACCTATCTAAAATGGAATAAAGGATTAATTTAAGGAAAATAACCTCAATAAATTATTAATATTTTTTATTTTCATTATTATATTTCAACTCTTTGCATAATTCTCACATTCCCACTTTCGTGCTAACAACATGTCCATAAGAGGTAGTCTTGAATCTTGACTGAGTGGGTGTGAGTGATGAGAGGTGAGTTGAATTTTGAATGTATAATTACAGATAAATCACAAAAATCATTAATTTTTTATGGGTTTTCAAACTCATTTCACCTTAAAAACTTCAAGGTTCTTGAAATGAATTTTCTTGTGCTTATATGTCATATTGTTATAGTCAGACCTATAGTTAGACCATGTACAAGGGGTAGACTTTCCTCTCCATGAAAATTTTATCCTTATCCATGAACACTGATCATTCCTACATGGTGTTTTTAATCCTATATCACCCCATATTTTTTAATAAAATATGATTTTTTATCTAATCTACATTATCTCAACATTGAAGACTATAGGATATAGTTTGAGCCCTTTAATTATAAGTGTCAGATGAGGGGTGGGTATGTTTCTTCATGTTCCTTTGGTTCATACATGTTTTTATAAAATATTTTTACCATTTATAACCCTATAAAATACCTCACACTCATCATACTTTTTGATGATTTTGCAACGCTACCATTGCAACCCTATATGGATGAGGTAGGAGTCTTGACTGAGTACTGTCTCTTTTGGAGAGTTGATGTACTGGTATATATTTAGACTATGATATTTTCATATTATATTTCATATTTTATCCTTATAATTATAAATTTCCCTTTATGTCCTTAAAAATTCACCCAATAGTCAATATTCTATGTGTTTAGTTTGCATAATAGGCTTGTGGGTGATAGGGTTGTCTTTGCATAACAGACTAAGGATGAAGTTGGGTCTTATGTATATGGAAGTGAGGAAGATGTAGTGAGGGACATGTGGTATAAATATGAATAAAAATTTGGATTCATTTATATCTTTGAGGAAACCTAATAAATTTATACAACTACCCTACACTTCACTTTCAAAGGAAATCATATAACACCATGAAAGTCACCATTAGAGACATGGATCTGAAGGGATAATTTGATCTGATAACTTAGTTGAGTATTTATGGAGAACAATTAGGATCTTAATTAGGCTCCAAATAACTTCCCACCCAATTAAAAATCATGACACACTTCCATTTAATACATTGTAAACCATATAAATTGCTTGTAACCTATAAAAGAAGTAGTCTTTGAGGTATCCTTACCTTCTAGGCTCACACATGTGAACCAAGAGTGAAGTATACCATGGAAGTAACTTGAGGACTTATAGAACACACCTAAAAATAAAAAACTATAAAACCATCTTAAAGTGTACCAAAATTGATGCACCTTCGACCCATACATAGATGAAGAAGACCATTTGAGTGCCTAGGTTGTTAGTGTTTTTTTGTAGAGCATATGCCATGAATATTTAGACCAATTATAAGAATGGAGGGGTAAATAGACCCCCTTAATCTACCCAAATTTTTATATCTTCATTTTCTCACTCTTATGTGGATGACCAAAAATTTAAAATCTTGTCTAGACTGCCAAGGAGCTCAATGGAGAAAGAGAAATGGTGTTGGGTCTGTTTTTCATCCTTTTGACATGAAACTTCTCTAGTATTCCTTCCATTATCCTTTATGTAATATATGATATTACCCTATATATAACTAACTATACAAGTCCATACGAATTGTAAAAAACACTTTTAAACACTTTATTTTCTACATTTTCTCCATGTTTGAAGCTTTAAAATGCCATTAGAGGGTAGAGAGGGAAAACATAAGTCAAATAATATTTAAAAACTAGTGGTATCATTTGGGGGATATGAAGGGACATAATTTCCCATGTCTGGGACCCATTTGGTGAGTGGGGAGTGAATTTGATCCCTAAAATGGATGCTTATGCACATATATTTATCCTAAAATGATGGAATATAAATGAGACCCTTTTAAGACCCATTCAAATTTAATGGGGAATATGTACACCCTTTTCTTAAAGTTTTATAATACAATGTGACTAGTGTGAGGTGTTTCAGGATCTTTTGACAACTTGAAAGGGCTAATCAAGGTTTGAGATAGACTTGGACAAATAGACCATATAAAATGACTTTGAATACATTACTAGGATTCACATTAAAACCTAATCATAATTTATATACTCTTCACATTTCTTAAAAATTTCTCTCTCATAAGGAATGACTTGAAATAGGCCCATATAACATAATAACCATAAACTTTAAAATATCCAAATTACCTTAACTTTTGCTAAAGACCCTTGATCTTGTCAAAACATGTTTAATCCACCTTCTAGACCTCCAAATAACTTGACACTCTTTACCTCACTCAAGTACCATCATGAGGACCTAATACATCACCTAAGAACCCAATACAACCATGAAATATGATGATCTTTGTAAGCAATGACTAGTACAAACATGAAGCCTCAATCAATGTTAAAAAGAATTTCAAGGATTATTTAAGAAATCATGACAAGTTATAGACACCATGAACAAGATTAGAGGGGTCTTCATGAATTTTGTTTATATTATGGTTTGGAATTTGGCTTTTTAAGACAAAATTTCAACCTTTTTGGTGACTCATAGGGGGTGACTAGCCTACTGGTCAAGAGAACCCACTCACTCTTCATGACAATGACAAGACTAAAACATGACATCATGACTTGGATGATTATATTATTAGATTGAAAAACAAATTAGTGCCTTATGAAACTTATTAGGACTTACAATAAAAACCACACAAAAGGAAACCAAATAAAATAACACCTAACAACCAAAAAATACAATACACAAAAGTAATAAGGTAGCAAACTACACATACTTTTGTTGACAATTATTGAACTAGGACAACAAACACTATAAACAACTAACCTAAGATAAAACTCTTTTCTCCTCTAGGTTCAAATGGAAATATTTTCTATCACCATAGAACCATGAGGTCTGATTTTTATGCATTGATTGGAGTCCAATTAGGCATTGGTCACTAGATGAGGACTTTCACTTATAGATGGAGACATTCACATGATCATATACTCTTATGAGGGAAATTAGATCTTCTAGATCCACCCTCAGGTGCATGAGTTGGTCATGTGAATCCAAAAACCAATAATATTCATTCCAAACTTGCCTTATTTACATCAATAGTCTAATTTCTACCTCAGTTATGGGTTACTCTTAATTTTTCATGCTCTTATATAGTGATTCTCTTGATAACCCAGCTAGTATACCTTGGATTGTGTCTTCATTATTCTCTTTTTGAGATGGTGGCTTGTAAAGGACTTCAACCTCTTGGTAATTTTCCAAGTATGGCTACCCTATATAATTAGGTTCTCCTTGATTATGCTTATGAGACTCAAAATGATTAGCTACCATAGTGTTTTTTTTAAAACCCTTCTCAAGCTCCTCATGGGGTAGAGGTGGATTATCTAAAATTGAACAAAAGTTCCCCAAGTCTTCCCAAAAGGCCATCTCTTCATGATCAATTTAAAATAAATGGAGTTAACTATCATTCTTACCATTAACTTATGAAGCATTATGTTGATCAAGTATTTCTAACTTTTCCTCAGAGTCATAACAAGGCTCATATTTTACTACAACTTAGTCATCCTCATCTTCTATGGAGAATGGAAGCTCATCAATCCATTCAAGCTCCAGCTCATCTTGCCTTTCTATTTATAAAATTGAATTTTATTCTTCAATTTATAAATCATTAGTGCCACCTTCACTTGAGACATTAACCTACTATTTTATTCAATCATTCTAAGCTGTCATGATAAGTTCTTCAATATCACCTAAGAATTCATGGTACAACTATTTCCAAGGATCATCTAAATTACTTGAAATTTTCTTAACTTAAACAAAGGGATCATGTATATTTTTTTCATTAATTTATCATAGAGGAAAAGTTGCTTGTGCTTCATCTTCATCAACCTTAACATCATACCATTATGACTGCTCTACATCATCAAACGTCCATTCATGCTCAAATTTTGATCTATTGGGATTAATAGGGGTACAAATAATGATATCCTCATCATAGGTGTTTGAAGTATTCTTTTAAAAGTATTCTTAAAACTCACCTAAAAATACAACATGGTTATTTTCTTGAAGTATTGCCACCTCATTAATCAGTCTTGATAAATTTTTCCCCACACTTAGTGTATACACATAATATTTTAAGACTTTTATTGATTATTAACACTTTGTGTCTTTGAGGAACTAATTGAGTCTCAATATATTTGAGTAAATACCTTAAGGGGTACACTAGGAAAGGGGTGGGTAGACCACTGGTATTTCATAAGATTGTTGTCCCTTTTTCCACTTGTTATCTACATACTTGTCTCCTAAAACCATTACCCTTAAGTTTGTTCTTCTTTGTTGTACCCATTCTAGGAATTTACTACATTTTATCCTCCTTTTCCTCACTGAAATCCCTTTCAGTCAATCAATTGTGATAGGTTGATTGGGTTGACCGTATACAATTTTGGGATATTTTCACTTAGGAATTAGGTTAGCCTTTGGCTGACCTAACTCAAGACCTAGTGAATTATTCTAAAAAATTATGCTAGGTTGACTAGGTTGACCCTGTCGGTCAAGGTTTTAAAAAGGGTCAAGGTTCAAATCCTCATATATATACAATTTCATTTCCATCATTTATCAAGAAGAAGTGAAATAAAAAGTAAGAGAGAATGAACATCTACTTATTGACCATTCTAGTTAAAAAATAAAGCTTAGGGTTATATACTTTCTTTAGAGATATGGATATTGTCTTGTAGAGAAGTATTTTGGATGCATTGATAAGTTGTGTAGCTTAGAGATGATTTTTATTTATCATCCTTACATACCAAAAAAACCTCTGAAAAAGCACTTTGGCCAAGGGAGAGATTAAGGCTTGACAGATTCATCTTCAAAGCTGAGTGTTCCTAACTTTATTTCTCCTTTGTAAGAGTAGATAGATATGCATTTGTGATTCTCTTCTATGCATTAGGATTTTTTATACATTAACATGAGTATATGTCTTATATGTATGTTTATTTTTATTGTTTCTAACCCCCACTTTATGACACAAGCTTTGGTGAACACTAGATTAGATTTGTTTTACTTGTTATTAGTTTAGGTGAATTATCAAAACTCAAGACTCCCTTAGGGTTATTTCATGGTTGTTCTTGATTGGAGGATTTGGAACCCTCCCTAGCATGGTGTATTGTAGTAAGATATCCACTAATCGAGTATAGTAGATCCCCATATTGATCATGTTCCCACTTAATAAATGTATCCCCAATCGGAAGTGTATGGTATGATCTATATTCTTCAAGTTAAGGTTGATTTATAGACATGATGCATTTTTTATTGCATACATTCTAGTGAACCTAACATAAATCTAACCCTTACAGGATATGTTTCACGTATTTCTTTGTTTTATCATTTTTATTATCATATATTCTCAGTACTAGGTTGATTGTATCGACACAATTCTAACTTTTATGCATAGATCTAACACACAATCACATCTAAATGACTTCATTCTTTTTTTACAAGTTCTTTTCTAGGTATAGGCTATTGGATTGATTTAGACAACATAGTATAGTTTTTTAGAGTTTCAAACATCTAGTCTAGACTACTAGGTTGACCCAGTCGACCCTATACACTTTCAAGCATTAGATTCAAACTACTAGGTCAACCCTGTACATTTTAGGCACTCATCAATAGGCTTTTGCAAAGCTTTGTTGACTTGTTCGACCATATTAGTAGGATTTACAAGAATTTATCAAAGTTATTTGATTGTAATCTCACTTATATGCATCTTCAAACCCATCAATATTCCTTTCTATCCTTTCTCTTTCCTTATTGTCTTTCTTTTCATAGTTTGTAGTAATTAAAACTAACCCTATATAGTCAATTAGATCGACTCTATCAACCTAGTTTTGTATTTTATGTGTTGTCTAGATAACTAGGTCAAACTTGTTCATTTTTAAACATTTTGATTTTGTAGTAGAGAGGTGACACTATTGACCCTATTTTTTATTCTATTCATACAATATCAACTGAATCGACATTGTACTATGTTTTAATGTTGGAATTAACACTTATATGCTTGTAATTATCTCACACTTTCATTTTTTATTGCTTGCATGCTTAGAATATTTCAAATAGTCTAATTAAGTGGTTTTCAATATAACATTTAGTTTCACTATTTTCTATTTTATGCACACATGACCAAATAAAAAAATCCTAAACAAGTTTTTATATCAATGGTAGTCCACATAAACACTCCATCATCTGGCCACTCTAGAGCTCACTCATATGTGCATCCACCTACAAAACATAATTAAATCTAGAATTAACATCTTGTAATGAAAAACAAACATGAAATATCAATCATCGAGCATAAAACAAAAGAAAAACTTATGAAATTTTCTCTATTGGACGCTAGTGTTACACCTTGGATAACAACACTAGATAGTATTGCATCTTAAGACACTAGCATCAAACTAAGGACACTAGTATGATGTTATAGAATAAGGCCCTAAACAATCAAATTTTCACTAAAAATGATGAAATAGCTAATAAATATGAAAAAATAGGGAATATGATAGTTTCCTTACTAGGGTAACCTCCTCCTTGGCATGCATGAGTGCTTCCACCTCCTCTTAGTGGGTCACATTCAATCCTCATCTCCTCAACATGTTTCTAAGCTTAGAACAATAACATATCTCAAGTTAAATGATTCAAATGGTTTGTCAAACCATTTAACTAGCCTATTTAAGCCATATTTTAAAATTGTCACCTGTTTAAGGTTGACCTTATGCACTAATTTCATCAACTAATACTAGATTCTTCCAAATGTGATATCTCAGGAACTGTCGCTCTATTTTTTAATCCATTTTTTTTATGTTGGATTTGATCATGATATCCAACACACCATACTAGTTGTACTACTATTAAAATCAAATTTATTCCAAAAATGGCAAACTATGTTTCTTTAACAACCCACTATAGACCATAAGCCTATATTGGTCATATTTTCTTAAACAATTCTCCTAAGAACATCAAAATAGTCAATCCTATGTTCATATTAGCAACAATAACTATCACTAACATGTTTATCAATATCAATTTTGGTTTAAAACCCTTACTATAGTCTTGGATGTTTCACCAAAAGTGTGGCATACCTACACTATTCACATCAATTCAAACAACCATATATATAACTATTAAGATATACAACGAATAAGATACCTAGATATATAATGATTTAAATACTTAGGTATATAGTGATTTAGATAAACATATATACATTGATTCAAATACCTAAATAAACAATGATTTAAATACCTAAATATACACTAATTTAGATACCCAAATATGAATTAATTTAGAAACATATATTGGCTCAAATTGGTTCAAATACACATATTGTTTCAAGCACATATATTGACCTAGAATGGTTTAGTTTGACTTACATATTTATATACATATATTTTCTCAGATATTTAGACACATAAGTTGACTCATATTTATAGGGTTCCATGATCTTGTCAGATATTTGTTCACATTCTTGGATATTACATAGGGTTTTGACATAGTTCTAGACTCAAATTATGACTATGGGGGCATGTACATGGTACTTCATCCCTATACAAATATATTTCATATGCATGACACATAGTTACATTGCTCAAATATCAAGTTTAGGGGTATGATATAAATCACATTTACTTGATCTCACAATATTCCACTAGGTCATATAGATGGGATGGCACCTTAAACCACTCTTTACATGTAGATTATCATATATACACCTAAATTATCACTAGGATGTCCCCCATATTTCACCAGATTAGGTCATATAACCAATTATAGTGGTTGATCAATAGTTTTCCACCAGATCTAGATTATGGAGGTCAAGTGATCATCTTTTCCTTTAAGCATATTAATTCTTAGATTCAATTTATACACTAGAGTGGGGGAAAATAGGTTTTGTTTATACACATTCATATATTACTTCTTAGATTAAATTTACACACCAAAATCGGGGTAAATAGGGTGTGTTTCTCCACATTTAAAAATACTTTTTAGATTTAGTTTACACACTAGAGTGGGGACAAGTAAGGCTTGTTTATCCACATTTTCATATACCTATCATGACTCAGTTCACATATCAGGGTGGGGAAAAAGGTAGGGTTTTATTCCATACAATTCAATCCATCATTAAAATTTATCATAGGGGGTATACACATTATGGATTTCATATTCATAGATAACATTATAGATTTAATCCACTTCTCTAGCCAAAAAGTGGGAAAGGCCTATAACACATCCATCTTGCACATGTATTGATCACACAAGTAAGCAAATGTATGAATTTTATTTTTCCTTTTACTCTAGCACTTCCATTTCATTGGATTACTAGAATAATGTTTTGGGGGGAGGGAATTTACACACCCTAATTTGGTCAAGAAATTATAAGTAGTATGTCTTGTGTTGTTATTTCACAAAAAGGTCTTAGTGATGAATGCAAGTTTTGTTCATGTGGTCACTTTGAGTCTTTTGATATTTCTTATGACTTTTTTATCCTATTTGTTGCACATTGGGTGGTATTATTTCATCCCATACTAGTCTTAGGCCTCTTTAGCCCATTTTGCATAGTTTTTGCTTAGTTTTATGACTAGGACACTAACACAATCAAAGACAATAACACGGTGCAGTAGTGTCCAACAATCATTCTTTTAGCATGTTTTGGGTCCTAACCCTTCCTTGACTCTATAAAGAGCCTCATATTGCATTTTACATCTATTACTTACTACTTTTGCATATAATTACATAAAATATATCAATAATATAAATCAACACACTTCATATTACTCAATAATCACACATATACTTGCATACTTGATCAAAGAAGAGCATAAGCAAAATTCATTCTAGCATATCACACACATTGATTATGCATGTTCCCTAAGGGAGAACTACATGTGATCTAAGACCCCTGTCATTTGAGATAATGTAGAAAATGGTTAAGATCATAAGGTTTTTACATCGTATAATCGTAGCATCCCCTAACCTAATTTTTCTCTTCCTTTTACATTTGATCTTTCTGTTTCATGTGTACATATGTTCATTAGGTTTTAGATAATATTTATAAAAATAGTGATGTAGATGGACAATTATAAGCTCTGAACTCACCTATAGGTCAGTAAAACCATCCCACAACATTCCTATAAGTCTCAAGTAGAGTCTCCATAGAATGACATTAGTGATGAAACTTAGACACTAGCATTGTAGCATTACTATCCTCTCTACTACACTATTGTCCAAAGATAATTCTCAACACTAATTATATAATTAAATACTCCTTATAGATCTTCAATCTTGTTTCAACATTCCTAACCTTAGATAATTCTTATTTCATTCCAGATAAGTTAATTTTATCATTGGGCTTACATTTTGATTAAATTAGTTTGATATATCTATTTTTAATATTTGTCTTAATTTACCCACTGTACCTATCCCATTTAACAACCTAGGATTTACATGACTAAGTCCTAAACAATTAAAACACAATGTAAAGTATCATTTTGTGGTAGATTCTCAAAAAATATAGAGTAATAAGAAACATTATTTCAAGATGTGGGCATATCTTCAATTAAATATGAGGTAATAATGATAATTTCATCCCTTACTGATGAAGAGTGGCAATTTAATTTATGAGAAGCCTCCCACCTCCTAGGGAAAAACTTAGAACCAAGAATCTCAAGATAAAATAGATAGGTTCACTCCTAATTAAAACTCAAAATTTTGATGAGGTTAAGAGATTTAAATCTACCCTTCCAATGAATTGTGAGGACACCAAGAATAAAGGCAAGGATTTTAAAATCCCTTCACATTTTAAGAGGTTTTAAAATAATAAGGGGGATTTAAAAACATTAAATTTTAAGTATTTAATTTGGTTATGACGATACTAAATTATAATTTTAGAGGTTTTTAATCTCATGAAATGAGACCCATTATTAGACAAATTAAAAATTCTAGGGTTAAATTTAATTTTATTCTTTTTATAAAAGCTAACTTAATGGGCATTGGGTTTGATTTTGCTCTAAAGTATGTTTGGAATAATTCCCTATAATATTATACAAACCATTCTAGAGGGAAATTATGAGCCTCTATTTTAATTAATGAAAAATGGGTTAATTATCTCATTGATCATGTTCTCCCCCATATCATAGAGTTGTATGAGTCAGCCTTAAATACAATGAGCAGTAACTTTAGATATGTTTGGTGTATGCTCCAAATGAATACAAAGGCATAACTAAGCTATTAAATTAGATTATTTCTAATTTGGGACATTCTATGGGAAATTTGAGGTGAATTCAACATTATTGAGGAGGAGGAGAACTATGATCGTATTCCCTTTAGTTGGAAGGATAATGAGGGTTTCTTCTACTCTAAAATGAATTTTATCCTCATTGTGTAGTTGTTGAACTTAATGTGGAATTCTCTGAACCTTTGGATTTTCAAAGGTCTATTAGGAAAGGGTATCCTCTTTCCCCTTCACTATTTTTTTATTTTATTAATAGACCTTCACTTATTTCTTAGAGATGATTCATTAGTTCCACTTATAAAAAAAATCTCTCCCTAACAATGATGAATTGGTAGATGTCATATTTTTTTATGATACAACACTTTTACCTGTGTTAGAGAAAGATATTTTTTATCAAATGGATTATACATTGGACATTTATTTCTCTATCTAAATATCTAAAGTTACACTTCAAAAATCTATTGTGATTGAGTGGGAAGTTTTTTCCCTTCATTGGATTATTTATTTTGGTTAGACTTGGCAAGGCTCTCCATAGTTGGTCAAGACCGCATATATATAAATGGTGAATAAGAGTCATGTATTTGTAAGTAGTTCAAGTGGTTTAAAATATATCAATAATTAACATTATCAATTACCTGTGATTATATTTAAGTGTCTAAATTTTACCCCATTTATTATAGTAATGCTGTTTATATAGTAAAGGATAATTAAAAACATGATTTTGTACAACAAATTTTTATTTTAGAAGAAACTCAAATTATGTAGGGAACACATTTTTAAAAACCTTGAAATAATAGATGAAGTATTCATCATTCATATTTAAATTTAAAAAAATATGAAACTCTAAAATTTGAAAATTTGAAGGAGAGAAAGGAAGGATTACAACAATGAAACCATGTTTCCATATAACTTTTAAAATCATTGGATCAATGTGCATTGATACTAGTATAATGTTTTTAAGAATATTTGGTAAATACAAAGCTAAAAGAAAGGAAATACGAAAGAGATATTTAGGAGAATATTATTAATACTAAATTTAATTTTCATATTGAACCTTTAAAATTAATCTTATTAATTATTTGAATTAGGTTAAGTATTTTCATAGAATGGTCCAACAATACATTGTTAAAGGTGCTCAAGTCATAGCAAGAATGAATTGGCTCAATCTATTTAATAAAGGGACTAAATACTTATTTAGAATTTTTAAAACAAAACATGTTAGGTAAAATATCAAAGATATTAATATTATGTGTGTGTTATCTAAATATGTTAATGAAATCAAATATGCTTTCTTCTCTCTTCACTTTTAATGGGTATAATAATTAAATTGAATTTAAAAAAAAAAACTATACTTTATAATTATCTAAAATAAATTATCTGTTGGGGAGGTTACATCAATAGATAGTGTGTTTTCACTTGAAGTATTTTTTCTATTAAATCCTTAGAATATTACAAGACTTTGGGTATTGATGAGCTTCCAATTGAGTTTTATAAGGTAAATAAGGTATTGATTACATTGAAATGCCTAAATATACATAATGAGGATTTACAAGTGAGCTCTTTTGGTTTAGGTATCAATTGTGGAGTCATCAAGTTAATCCAAAAATAAGGTTATCCTATTCAAATTATAAATAGGATATCTATTAATTTTATAAATGTGTCACATAAAATCCTTTCTAAAATGATTACATGTAGACTTGTATCTCTTCTCCCCAATATCATTTATGTTACTCAAACTAGATTTGTTTAATGGAGATATATTATTGATAATTTCATAAATATTTGGTAAGGTATGTATAGGGTGAATTTTGATGAAAGCACAAAGTATCTCATCCAAACCTAACAAGTAGCACTTTTTCTCTTATGAACTAGTTTTAAAGTGGATTTAGTTGTGATTTAGAAACTCATAACTTGTTTAAGCTAAAATATAGGATATATATTTATTTTTTTATTTAAAAATAAATATGGTTAGGATTTTCATTTATTCTCTAACATTTATTTAAAAATATATGGGTATTTTGAAAAATACGTCATATCAAACATTGAAGAATGGGAGATGAAGTTTTGAAATAAAGATCCAATAAAAAGTTTAATTTTAAAATTTTTTGAGACACTTTGGGTTTGGCTCCAAACCATTTTAACTCCAAAATTTTATACATAATTAGTCATGAATATATTTGGACTATTCTAGCTTAGAATTTGTTTCCAGACTATTCCAAATAGCTCTCAAATATTATGCAACAACTCACAAAAAGGTGGAAAGATAATTGTGTTTGACTACATGACATGCCAATGATCCATAAGCATCAAATGGTCATAGTACTTTGTTTTTGATGACTTAACAAATGGTGTTAGGAATATAAAAAGGAAATGCAAGCAATTGGATTTTAACAATTTCAAATATTTAGTAAAGAAGATTGAAAACTTAAAGCAATCAAATCTATTTATTACTCTCCCACACATATTCTATAGACAAATGAGATGAGTAATAGTATAATATTAATATGTGTCTTGATTAAAGCACTCTACCATATTTTTATTCCTAAATAATGGGATGAATAGTAATATTTGAATATAAATATTTTAGTGTAATGTTTCACCACACCTATATTTTAACAAATGAGATAAGTGGTTAATTTTTGTTATAATTTTAGTTGGAAAAAAAAGCTCCATGAGAATATATAAGTAGTTCTATATGATCGTAAGTTTGAAAAAATAAAATCAAAGTGATGTATTATAAATATAACTTTCAAAAACTTAGATGTAAGTTGATTTTTGAGAAGCATAATTATGAGTATAATATGTTTAGTTTCACTACTAATCAAAGGGAGGAGATTGGTACTACTCACCCAAAGAGGAGGAATGTTTCATCGGTATTTATTAGAATAGAATTTTTTTTGTTTCTTAGTATTTTATTTTCAATAAGAATATTATTTAATAGGGTGAAATTATTCATGTGTATATGTCTAGTTGTTTTATTTGACATGGATTTAAACTAGATTTACCTCATGTTTGAATATTACTTGGTTGAAGTAGGAATGCATGTTTGATGTACTTTCAAAAATCAAAATAAGTTAGCTTAGTAGTTAAATTTCATTTCTAAGATTCATTTTTGGTTCTAGTAAAATAACTATTAAGAGAATATCTCATTTTTAGTTATTGCATACAACCATGTAACCACCTTAGGCTTAAAATTATTGAATTAAAGTGAGGGATTAATGATGTGCTATAGGTAAAATAATTAAGAGGTGGGTGAATCAGTCAGCCCAAATGTTTAAATTACAATTTTGGCCCTTTATAACTATTAAGTAATCAACATATATCAACTTGAACAAGAAATATTAACAAGAGAGATCATTTATTTAAAACATACATAAGATCAAACACATAACACATAGTTCCTACCAAAAACCATCATAGGGAATAAACCCACTCTCAATCCTACAACAAATGGACTACTATTATATAATAAATTACAAACAAGATATTGGTCAACTCCTTTAGACCAAAAAACCTTGATCGTGTCCTCCTAACCAAAGGTATTTAGTGAAACACATATTTCACATGGAGAAATTGCCCCTAAGGAAGACCAGTTCCTTTAGGCCCTTATTTTAACACATCCATCTTATAAATGATGTCTTCAACACTTGATGATGGATCTTTGTTTATCTAACCCCTGCATAAACTCTCTCTTTATCTCAAATAGGCCTCATATGCAAACTCAAACCTCTTCACATATCCCCAATCTAGAAGATCACTTTTATGACATTAAAAATATGACCTAAAGTTCATACACATAGTCATAAATCTGATATTTTCATCAATTCATCAATTAGGAACTCTACCTATCCTTCGCTCCATAACTCTCACATCCACCTTGCACAAGTCTCTCTCACAAGTCTTTCACAAGCCTAGAAACCATCCCTTTTGGTTCCATAATTTATAGATAAATCATGAATTAACAAGACCAAAATTATTAATTTTCATCCAAAAAACATTCCTTCAACCTTAAGGCATCTCACATGGGTCACACTTAATCACAATCCACTTTCAAATAGGTCTACATCACTTTTAGGTCTTATAAAGACCCATTCAGCTCTTTGACACTTATTTAAGAAAAATAAATACATAGGAACACTTTAAAAATTCATGAAACTATTAAAAATTATTTATAGGTCCTCATTAAGTGTCAATATCCATCATATTACCCTTATACTTAATCACAAATTACTTAAATAATATTCTATGTACACAGTCACCATGAACGACTACACACTTGACTTGTAAACATTTGTTCATAATACATACGATTGATTAAAAATTAAAAAATTTAATATATTATCCTCATGGATTCTAAAACATTATTAAATATCTAATTCATCATTAAACATTGAAACAACATCAATACAATCTCAAACATCCTTCTTAGGTCACTTGTACAATAAATACAAACACCTCGTCAACTTTAGAGCTTCATAACTATGATTGTAATAAATTTTAGATATTAAAATATATATTAATATATGTGAAATTTAATCATATATAAATTAAATTTTTAATAAATGGTTAAATTTTTCTTGGATCAAAAGATATGGCTCAAAAACTAGACACTAGTCTTTCCTTTGTTACATTCAAAAATTTAAAAACAAACGGTCATAGTTAAACCTAAGACACTTTTAAATCATCTCATGTCCTCAATATTTAGATTAAAAATGCACCATATATCTCCTTAAACATTTAAAAAATTTAAACCTCTGTCACTTTGACCTCATCTTGTGCTTTCTAGGAACCTTGACCTCATAAGCTTCATCGATCTCTTCAAGATTGTCCTTGCTTTAATCATGATAGACAAATATCACTTTGAAATATTTAATATATGTGAAAAAATAGATCTATATTTACAAAATAATATGAAACATTGGATATCCACTAGGTCTATATCCTCAACATCATGCAAATTGACTATGAGAACCAATTGCAATATTCTTGAAAAACCAACTTTGCAAAGATATATCTTTTGCCTCGATCAATAACGTGACCTTGAATTCACACCATATGAAAAAAAATTATATGGGAATACAAACATGTAAAAATTTATCTTGACACCTTCATGCAAGTGAGATATATTTCCATTAATTTTCTCACTCATATTTTTTTGCCACAGAGCCAACTATGTCAAAACCTGCCTGGAGGCCAACTTTGCTCATGCATATATTTTGACGTGCTTCATCACATGACATAAAACTTAGTTCATAATAACTATGAAAAAACCTATATTATTACCTTATCTTTAAATAATAACACATATTATATATTCCACCATCAAACTTCTTAGTTGGCTCTTTCTTTCCTTATGCCAATTTGGCTAAGAATGGGAAAATACTATCAAAATACTAGGGAGCCCAACTTTACACTTGAATATATTTTGATGAACTTATTTTCATGGCCTATAATTTATTTAATAATAACTAGTAATAATAATAAACAAACCCATGTGACCATTTCCTCTTGAAACCTCCATGTGTGTGAATTCTGACATCATCAACATGCTTACTTGGTTTTGTTGGAACATAGAAAGCACTATCAAAATACCTGAGAGCCCAAATTTGTACCCACATATATTTGAATAAATTTAGGTAAATGATCTAATATTTATTATGTATAAAATAGGGACAAATGTGATCATAACCATATTACCAACTCCCCTTGACTCATCCACATGTGACAATGGTGGCATCATCAAATTGCCTACTTAGATTTTCTACCACTAGACCCAAAATGTCTAGATGACAAAAATGATATACAACATGAAATACACTTATGCAAACAATCACTAAAATCTTATAAAACATCTTAGGGACCTTTTTCACATGCTTAAAACTCCATACTCATCCTTGAACATCTCTAACCATGCTAAAACTTAAGATGAACCAAACCAACTTCAAGAACACTTTATCATTATTATTTAGGCTATCAAAGCACATCATCCACTCACTATAACACCTCCATGACATCATTTAATATCTACAATTATATTCCTATTTATCATTAATGTCAACAAACATCATTTAGATCACCTTCTCTCTATTCAAGCACTCCACATTTGGAACATTCTCCCTCTTTGACATAATGAAAAAGTGGGAACCAAATGATCTTGAGGACCTAAATATACTCTTAGTAATAAAGGAACATATTATAAAGATGATACAAACTCCCTCTTATCTTGATCCTACCTCTTCTTTCCTTCAAACCTTTCTCTTTATTTATGTCAATAATCTCTTTTTCAACCAAACATTATAGCCAATGAAGATAAAACACATAAAAATACTAAAATTTTATGTAAATCACCAATAAACATTTGAGAGGGACTCCCCCTAAGATCTTTGATCCATTTCACCACTTGAGCATCTTCAAATATCCATACACCATGAAAAACCATTATGTAGGCTTACTATCCTTCTCTCTCAATCCACCTAAAGACCACCAAAAAAACTTCATGCTACACACAAAATAGACAACATGATCTAAAATAACATGAGAAATCACCTTGAAATACACATGCCTTGATATTTTGGAAAAACTAAACAAAAAAGCACACTTCTTCACACTAGGCATGTCTAGTCTCCTTGTAGGCCTATCTACAACTTTTAGAGCCCAAAAATTTCATTAGACACACATTCAAGACCTAAAACCTCATATCTAGAGTACTCTCATATGCCCTATCAAGAAACCAATTTGGAACACCTAGATCATCCTCTGCAACATACTTCCTTCATAAACTTATTGCCCAATTATGCCTCCAACTTGACAAAAACTTGAATAAATTAAGGACCACAAACCTTAAAATCTATATTAATATTTAATTAAAAACCTATTTGTCCCATTCAACACATTAAGAATCCTTAGACCATAATTCAAAAGGCAAACCACTTTTCTAGTAGAGCCCAAAACCATAATATCTCAAAATAAATGAGGTCAACACAACACCTTCTAGTCAATACACACTCTTGAAATTTTTTATACACTTGAAGACATATATTACACACTTTTGGAACAATATTTGAGATTCCACTTCTTTGGGAACTCATACATCCTATAACCCATTTTAAGACTTGCATACTCTTAAACATAAACTGTGAAACCCAAGAGTAAATAAAAATCTCCAATTTGACTTCAACATCCCTTCAAACCACAAAACCACCTGAAACATGCTATAATAATATTAATATACATTTCTATGAAAAAATATCATCTTGATGTTGCATCAATCTCATTATGCCACTTGGAAACACCCATTTTGATCCTATAGACTGACCATATACAGTTATCAACATCATGACATTATATAACATATCTTGTATCTAGACATACCTGCTCTAATTGAAAAATCATCTAAAGCCTTATAGTACCTTATAAAGAACATTAAATAAAAACTTGATTCTCCACTAAAATGATTCTCTTAAGAAGCATAAACAGAGATATCCCTTGCATTACAATACTCTAAAACAAAGTGAAGCTAGGAGTGGCCCACATTTCCTTAGTAGCTACAAAAATCATCTTATAGCTATAAGATTTATAACTCTTGTTCTTCTTCCTCTTAGTTTAAATTATGACAACTTTTTTCTTTTCTATATCACTCTCATTCTCTTCTAAGATAGAATTGACAACACGTGGAACAACTATGGAATCTTGACATACCTTTTCATTTGAAAAATCAACCTTGTAGCTTGGAAATTTATTATTAGGCATATACAACTAATGTAATCTTTATGAAACATGATCAATAATAGTATGATATTCACTTAGATCCATAATTTTCTTATAATTAGCCTCAACTAGTACCTTAGTCTTCTCCCCTTTACCTTGGTCTCTTCATTCACAACATGAGCAGACAATGAGATCCCTTGACACTCTTCAACTTCTATAGTATTCTCCACCATAGCAAATGAATAGAAATTGATTCAAAAGAAGATATACTTTTTTTGGTCAAAAATGAACAAGGAGAGTTACCATAGGCCTATATCTTCTACTTCATTTAAATGTCAACCCAAAGATGTAAACTTGATAGGATGACATCATTATATGTACACACTCAATCTTCTAATTTGACCTTCTACTGATTGTAATATTAAGATGCTAAATCCATGTAGTAAATGGAATGCTAGAATTAAACATAGACATAATACTATGAATTAAATGTTACACTATTATAAGCTTCCTTAAATAATTTTGTGTAAGATTGTAAATCACATAGTTCAGAAATAAAACACACAACACATAAAAAAAACTAAATAACATGCTTAGCTATTTAACAAGTTATATTGTTGTTGAAAGACTTTCAAAATGGGCCCTTCCTTCTTCCAACTCCATCTTCAATCCTTCCTCTTACAACAATGAAATGGACTCACAAATGATTGTTCATATTCAAAATGTAACATTGAATTGCTTGCATAAAATTATAATAACAACTTCTTGACAAAATCTACTTCTGATATTTCTCTAATTGATATCTACTACCTCTCAACCTTGCTATTACCTATATACATATATATATACAGTAGGGGAGAATTTTTATATATAAAAAAATATATATATATATTCTAATCTAATAAATATTTGACTTAAGATAACATAAATTTTCTCCTTTTTCTAAAGTTACCATTCATATAAACCCTACAATATTGCCTTAGGAAAAACAAAATTGTTTCATTCTTCAATCGTATCCTTATTGTGCTCCCTAGAGGTTATAGTAATTTCTGTAAGTTGGTTTAATTGGGAATCAAATTATGTTTGTTCATGGCTTTGGTCATGCAGTCGTTGTAGGATGTGTTTGCGTGATGAGATTCCTTTGATACAGGATGTTTTATGTTATATACCTATTACTTCAAAACATCTTTAACACATATTATAGAAAAATCATCCTATAGTAGAAGATAACTATTATATACTTTATTTCAATAGACAGTTCTAACTATTCAAAGAGTATGAGAACATAATGTTATTTACAAGATTATGGTTTATTAAAGGATGGAAAATTTATTGGAAAGTAACTCAAAATTATGGTAAACAAGAAGGCTGAGTGTGACATATGAGGACAACAACATGACATTTTTGGGCCTCATCACATGCCCAACTTAAAACTTTTCTCATCCACGAGTAACAAACTTGTTCATTTCAATTTCACAAATAGTTCTGAAATCCATAGGGTCTATGGCACCACTTATAAGGTGAGTATAAAATCCATGCCACTTTTCAAACAACTACAATTTTTGACCTCCTTGACTTCATCTAAAAGAGTTTTGTCTTTCCGATCTAGAATAGGATACCAAATAGAGGGGGATGTAATTTGATGCTCAACAATTGACTCTATTAAATGTTGACTTTAAATTAAAAGGGGAAATTGACTCTTTCATCTTAGCTCAAGAGTGAGATTATTACATCTTTTAATGCAGGATTATTTTTTTGTAGGTCCAATAGAAGTTCTCAATCCCAAGTAGAAATCTTGGGCTTCATCATAATTTTTGGCAAACCAAATTCTGATTTCCTTCCTCAGCATGATGTTATCCTATTTAGTCAACATAATATCAGGTGCAATTGACTCTCTTCTAATAATTAATTGACTTTCCCTTTCCTTTTTCATATATTCAGCCATCTCTCTTCCTCTTTTTTTCTCATTCAAAAGATATGATGAAAATACCTTTAGAAAGACATTTTCAACATACATGTTAGGATTCCATTCCAAGTTGTAAGACACAACATAATTATGAAGATATAACTCACATAATTGTGATTATTATTCTTGTGGTATCTCTTTATATATTTGAAATAAGGAGAGGGGATTGATTACTTCATAAGGAATATCATAGTAAATTCTCATGAATTTAAAACTATGCCATTGCTCCTCAAGAGAAATTGAATATACCCTTACAAGAGGCCTACAGTCAATGAGATATTGAGCAAGACAAGCCATATATTTAATCTTTTATTGTAATTTGGAGATTCTTCTTATTTCAACTTGACCTCTTCTTTCAATTTATTGTTCTCTTTTGTTAATCCCTTAAGACTTTTAGATTGATTTTCTATCCATTATCATCAGTTTAAAAGACATTGTAGATGAGGAATTATACCTGAGAGCTTATGTAGTTGTAGGTATTTATTATTATTTTTCTATTATAGAAGGTTATGAAATAATAACTATAAGATGGTTTTTGGTAGAGGGTTATAGCTAAGAAGTTGCTACAACAAGTACATCTAGTCCTCCTTCTGATTGATCCTATAACTTCTTCCTTAGTTTCTCTATTTTTTTGTAGGGCTTGCTCTAGAGTAGGAAATTCCACTTATATGGTTGGTTGATGCATTTTTTCTATTTTTCCCTATATTAGTTATTCTTGAAATTCTTCATGACTGTGTTCTACTTACTTTTCCTCCTTATTATCTTCATGAGAACATTCTTCCTTGTTAGTCTCAAAACTAAATACCTCTAATGATGCATTATTATTGGTAGTTTGTTTATCTTCATATTCCTTATTAATTTTTATAATATAATAAGGTTTAGTTCTTGGTTTACCTTTCATCTTCCTTCTTAATTTATGGAATCTATAAAGAGTAGATGTGACCTTAGCCTTTTTAGGAGGTGAAATTTATTCCTCATATTTAGGATGGAGAATGAGTTTCTTCTTTCTTCTTCTATATTCCTTGCTTATAAAAGCCCCTTCAAGATTTGTCCTTGTTGTAGGTTCTTGTGTGGATGTAAGAAGATATTATTCTATAGGTTATTATGTGTCTATAAGAAGGTCTTCTTCTACAAGTTCTTGTGGATTTGTAGGAAGGTCTTCTTGTATAAGTTCTTATGGAGTTGTAGGAAGGTCTTCTCCTATCACCTATTCTTCTACCACCATTTCCTCTTCTACTTCATTTCCCTCACTATCACTTTTTGCATTTATAGGTATTTAGAAAAAATATTCCCAACTTATATTAGGTCTATTACTTTGTAAACAATCTTGAACAATCAACTAGATTAAACAATGATGAGAAAGAGATTTAGGATTACCTCTTTAAAATTCCTCTACCACTTTTGTGATTATGTTAATCAAGAAGTAGGGGAAATTTATCTCAACACCATGCCATATATGATTCATGAATTTTAAGTGAATGCTATGAAGCATGGAATATCTCCCTTAATAGGTTAAATATCTATAGATGAACTAAGCATCTTTGGCCCATCTACTTGGTAAAGATAATCATGTAGTGCCCTATTTTGAAGTCTCTAAGCTTTTGTTTCCTCTAATGAATTTTTGCCTCTCTATCTCAACAACAAACTTTTCATGTTATGCTTCCACTATTATTGGAAATATAATTACTCTATTGATGATCTCTTTCATTATCTTTATTTACATTCCTCTTATTGTTTCTAGGTTATTATATAATGGGCCAGTGAATTCTTCTATAACTCCTTGATCCAGAGCATGTATGCTCTCAAAATATTGTGTCCATCCTATATTTTGGAATAATACTAAGATGTCTAGGTTATTATTTTGAGGAGTGATATAAAGTGGCTTGTGTTTAAGTAAGTCCACTCCCATATTGTAAGATAAAATTGTAGTTGTAGGTTTTGTACTCTTGAAACAAGTGTTTTGTAGCTTTGGGTGGAATGTTGGCGATTTTTTATTTAGGAGTGAGATAATCCATTTAAATTATGGGAAAATCTCTTGTAACTTAAATTGTCACTTATCCTCAATGGACAAAACTAACATGCATAAATGGCTCATGGAAATATTAAGGGGTGGTGACAACAACACTTCAATAGTCATGTCAATTGATAGAGGAGAAGATATCTTGAGATGGCATGATAAAGAGAAGATATGGTAGTATTTTAATAGAATTACGTCCCATCATCTTATCAATAATTAAAACTTATGCCATGAAATAAATATAAAATAATTACCTTAGTACTTATAAGAATACCTTTGATTAATGCATAAATGATGATTCAAAGTGGTAGAGTGAGGTGTACTGGCATGTGTTGTCATTTGATTGGGATAAAAAATGATTTTTGAGAATGTAATGAAGGATGGAGTGATAAAAATTCATCTAAAAGTGAGAAATGTTTTTATAGTAACAAAAGTGTCCTGTAACAATAATAAATATCTTGTAGTAGGATGAGTTTCATCCTGTAGAAAAGAGGAAAGTGTATTTATGCTTCAATGAAATGAATCTAAAAGAAAAAAATAGATGAAAGTAAAATTTTTATTGCTATATTGCTCTTTTTTTAATGAATGTTGATAAACCAGTGACCTAGTTCCTGAGACAACATCCATTAGCAATGCCTGAAGGTTTTCATTACTTAATTTTAAAAAAAAAATAGATTTTTTGGTCCCAACTCAACTAGAATTGTAGAAATCCAAGGGGTAGGACTTTATTCAACCAAAACCAAGCCATTTTAAATGGCCTTTTTGAGGATAAAATAAGCTTTAATACTCTTAGAAACTATTAGAGAAGGGTTGATAGAAATACCCTTCAGTTGCAGGAACATGTTGATTTGCTTCATAAAGAAGAGATGGATATTGTTATTCAATAAGTTAGTGACTAGAGATTTTCTTTAGAAAATGGTTTATTATATAGTTTCATCTTATGGCCATTAATAAGTAGTCAAAATTGAATAGAGTCAATGGTTATGAGCTTTACAAATCCATTGTCAAAAAACTCCTCAATCTCATATGGCCTAAACCATTTGGACTGAAGCTTTCCTTTATGATCATTGTATTTAGAGTCAAAAATGAGTGCTCAATCACCAAGTTAGAAATTATTAGTCTTGATGTTCTTGTCATGCCAACCCACATGTTTTCTTTGCACTATTTCATTGTGATGAAGTGATTCCTTTCTTAGTTCATTAAGTGTATTCAACTGCATGATATTATCTTGTTGAACTTGGAAAAGATCCAAGCCCAAATAAAGTGTTATCCTTAATGTTTTATACTCAAACTCAATGGGAAGAATATGATTATTACTATAAAATAGTTCATATGGGATGAAACAAGTTATGGTTTTTTAGGTGATTCTGTAATCCTATATTACTTTCAAAAGATGAGTTGACCAATCTTTTTTATTTAGACTGATAGTCTTAGGTAGGATATTTTATAATTCTTAGTTTGTAACATTCACCTAACCATTTGATTGAGGATGGTAAGGGGTAGACCTTTTTTGTCTGATTTCATATTATTTTACCAAGGTAGCTGTGAGGTCTAATGTGAACTATGCACCTTGGTATGTGACTATTTATCTTGGTACTCCATATCAGGTGAATATTTCTTCATATAAAAACTCAACTACTTTCTCATCTCTGACATGGGTTAAGGTCTTGACCTCAACCCATTTTTTGACATAATTAGTGCACACCTGTATATATTCCTTGTTATTAGATTTAGGATCAATGGGTCCTACAAAATATAATCCCCATTTTTCAAAAGGTTCTAGAACAAGTTGTGGTTGTAATGACATTTCATCAGAGTGAGTGGGTTTCCCCATACACTGGCATTGATTATATCTATATGTATACATGATGGCATCCTTATGCAAAGAAGTCCAATAATATCTAGTAGTAAGTAATTTCATATCAATCCATTTGGCATCAAAATGATCCCCATAGGGTTCATCATGGTAGGCTCTAAGAATGTCATAAGCTTCATCTTCTCAGATACATCTCAAAACTGAATCTAGTCTAGTGATAAAGACATATCCTACAATCTAAGAATAATGTCTACTCTTTTATATCAGATGTTGTTTTTCCATAGGTGAGAAATATTTTGGTAATGATCCTGTAGTAAGATAGTTAATAATATTTATGAACCAAGGAGATTTAATAGTTACTACAAATAAATGCTAATCAGGAAAGGAATCATCCACAATAGGACTATGCTCATCATTTTGAAATCTAGATAGAAAATATACTACTACATTATCCTTATTTATTCTATCCATAATGGTAATATCAAATTCCTATAGTAAAATAAACCATCAAATTTTCATGTCTATTATGGTAGGTTTGTTCATTAAACACCTAATTGTTGTGTGATCTGTATGGATGAATACTTGGTAACCTGTATTATAGTATCAAAATTTATTAATGGAATAAATGATGGAAATAAAATCCTTTTATGTTATAGTATAGTTTATTTCATTCCCTTGAATATTATTGATGATAAAATAGATTGCATAACTCAAAGATTCATCTTTTTAGCCAAGGACAACTCCTAAAGTGGTGTCAGATGTATCTATTTGGACGTGAAAAGTCTTATTCCAATTAGGCCCTCTTAGAATAGGAGTTGTTATGAGAAGGTATTTGAGTTATTGAAAGGTAGTTTGCTAATCATTAGTCCATGTAAATTTATCATCCTTAGTAAGAAATCCAAATAATGGGGTAGTAATTTTACTAAAAGCTTTGATCAATCATCTACAATAACCAACATATCCTAAAAATTTTATAACATATTTTTGCTTATTTGGTGTGGGTAAATCCTTAATGATACTTATCTTTATTGGGTTAACTTGAATTATATAAGGGTATATATGATGCCCCAACACAATCCCTTCAGTTATAAGCATATAACACTTTTCATTACTTAAAGACAATTGGTGGTCTTGGTAGCATTGAAGAACTTTCTCTATGTTGGTAAGCATTTATTCAAATGCCTACCCATAGATAATGAAATCATCCATGTAGATTTCAACATAGTCATGGGAGAGATCATAAAATATGTTCAAAATAACCATTTAAAAATTAGTTGGGGCATTACAAAGACCAAATGGCAAGAAGACATAGGTGTAGGTTCCCCACAAGCAAGTAAAAGTGGTTTTATCTTGGTCTTGTGAATCAATTTGTATCTGATTATAACCATTATATCCATCTAGGAAAGAAAAATTCTTTTTACCTACTAATGTATCCAACACTTGATCAATAAATGGAAGGGGAAAGTGATCCTTTTTAGTAACAACATTCAACTCTCGATAGTCAACACAAATACACCATTTACCTCATTTTTTAGGGATAATAACCAAGGGAGAGACCCACTGGCCATCCAAAATAGGAAAAACAAACCCTACATCCAAGAGATTTTACAACTTAGTTTTGATAATGTCTTTAACTACAAGAATAATTTATTGTTGGGGTTGGCAAATAGGTTTGCATTTTTCTTAAATGTAAATGTGATGCATGCATAAATTTGGGGGTATTCCTCTCATGTCATGGTAATCCCAAGCAAATGTTTTTATGTACTTTTTTATCATAATAAGTAACTAACTTTCATGTTGGGGTGTTAAGGAGGTGTTGATGTTGATAGGTTTATTTGGTATAATATCTACTTGCTTTATTAAATAAAACATGGTTTCTATGCATAACTGCATTGATGGGGAAATAATTGATAGAATATCTAAATGTCTCATGTAGTTTCAAAAAGATCCTTCTCAATATTAGTATTCTAAAGGGGGAATAGTGTACATTCCAACATGTTTGTTGATATAGGATCCTATTGATAGGTGTTTTGTAGGATACAAGTAGGGACATTGTCTTCTTCTTGTGCCTACAAATCTGGACTTTAGTCAATTATACATAGAGTTTGCAAGGAGATAGATTCCTTAAAGTCATTAATCCAATGAGTTGGGCCATCATTATAGGAAGGATGGGTTGGAAAATAAGGAACCCTATTTCTAGTGTCATTTTTGTTGGAAATTAACATTTTTCCTGACCTCTAGCCTATAAAAGCATCAGTGGTGGCCAGCCATGGGTGGCTAAAGATGAGAGGATAACCTCACCAAGTTACTTTTTGGTTTCAAGACACTAAATTTTCTTGGATGTTATTAGGAGTCCACAGTGATAACTAGTTTTTCAATAATCTTTGCAGGCTTAACAATTGACCTATTGACCATCTGGAGGATGGTGGGTGTTGGACAAAGAGTTGAAAGATTTAGTTGCTACATGGTCTCCATGGTCATCACATCGATGGTTGTACCCAAGTCAATTAAAGTAGTAGAGATGGTTTGGCCATGGATGCTAACATTAACTATAGGACTTATAGGATCATAATATTTTGGGAAAACTATATTTCCTAACATAATATCTACTGGTTGGTGAATAATTTAGACTATTTTAGGATCCTTCTTCTTTTTTCCAATTTTTTCAAATATAGATTTTTAATTGCCTTATTATAGATAAGAACATCCTTTATTACTTGAAAGAGTGGGATTTTTATGTACACATTCTTGATTTATCCTAAGATATAAAATTCAAGCTTTGGTTTAGGATGTGATATGCTCAATCTCTCCAAAAAAGGGGGATTGTCAGATTATTTTTTGATTTTTTGGTAGGCTTGACTCAAGATTGGTCATGGGTGGCTATGGATTAATATGGAATAAAGCCAAATTATTCAAAGTGTTATATGATTATGGGTGAGGTGGGTTGTGGAAAAATGCATCCTAAGTGAAGTTGGACTTGATTAACATCTAAGGTATATGTTGGATATTGCATTATTTTGGTGGATTGTGTTGGTTGAACCAACTTATTAGTAGGATTGGAGATGGGTTGGGTGGGTAATTAAGTGGTTCTAATATGTTTTTGAGTGTTTGGAATTAAGGCCTTTTATTTTTATGGTTATTTCATTTTTTGGGAAAAACCTTGATTACCTCTCCATTGTTGTTGCCATGGATGAGAGGGAAAGATCTATTGCTAGTTTTGGAATGGCTCAGGTTGAGGTTGTTATCCATTATATTGCATCGATAACTAATTTTAGGGTAGATTCCAATTTTTTTGGGGCCAATTTTGGTTGAGTATATTCATCCAAGAACCATATTGAGGATTATTTGAGAATTGAGAATTTTCAAATATAGAGTTTGATGGCATACCTAATTTTTGTACCCATGGTTTCCATTGAGCCATGAAAAACACCTGATTCTAATCTTATCCTATGGCATGTAACTCCAATATTTTAAGATTATCCTTAGTTATTATAGCCACCTAAGCTTTCATAGAATGGCATGTACAATCCACCTTCTTTTTCTACATTCTAGGCAATCGGCAGATAAGGTTTTTTTAGTTTCTTCTTGTTTCCTCCATGTATATAATGTATCAAGCTAAGTAGCTAGGTGGTTAATAATGTCCTAATTCATGTACTAGAGTAGGTTGCTCACTTCAACTTTAGACAGTCTTATCGTAGATGTTTTGGGAAGGGTTTTGCCCCTATTTTTATTCATGGTTGATCTAGAGTAGTTTGTACATAGAACTATTAGTTTATTAAAGGTTAGTGTAGAAACATCACCATCAAACATTAAATCTAGTGCTTCCAAAAAATCATCTCTAATTATCTTTAGGAATATCAACATAATTTATTATTTCTCCATTATAGTCTATTTGAAATTTTGCAAGATGAACACAAATCTTTCCATATATTCTTCTAATGACTCATCATCAACTTGTGTCATTCATAATATGTCACATCTCCTATAGTTTATACCCCTACAATATTCTTGATATTTCATCATAAACATCTCCTTTATTTATTCCCAAGAAGTAAGTCCCATGAACCTTCTAAGTGATGCATCTTTGAGTGTTGCTAGAAATAACTTGAGTTTTTGAGCATCTTGATTATAATCATAACTGTGGCATAAGATGTTAAACTCAAAAATAAATATATCTAGATCCCCAAATGCTTTTCCCCTAAAGGTAGGGATGATAGAGTGAGGAATATTCTTCATGGGTTCATTTTCATCAAAAGTAAGGATATGAAATTTGAAGGTAGTGGAATCATTGGTAGTGTTTCTTCCTAAGGATACTCGATGAATATTCTTTGTGTTCATAGACTAGAAATTGGTGCCACTCAATATTGAATTTTTTTTATCAATTCTTTTATTTCTTGGGGTGTAGAATATGGAGGCTTTATATTTTTTATTAGGAATTTATGAGTTTCTATATAGTGGGGATGGTGTAGAGGTTTTAGAATATTTAGCTTATGTCTCAGCAAAGAGTATTTTTAAACTGGAAGATTCTGTTGGCTTGGTATTTTTTCTAGGAGAAAGAATAACCTTGAATGCCTCCTTAGAAATAAATTTGGGTGACGAAGGGAAGTAAACTTTGGATTATTGAGTATGAGGTGATAAGGTGAGAATTATCAAGGGTGGTAAATGTGGATCTCTTCTAGGGGTATGAACCTCTTCAAAGTCTCCAAATTCTGCTACCAATCTAGCCAAAAATTCTTCCTTTTCTACCTCTTCTATTGACAACTATGAGTGGTCCTCAAGAATTTATTCATGCTCTTCAACTGATGTAGGATAAATTTCAAATATTGAATAAATAGTTGATGATTCAATAAAAAATATTCCTATATAATACCCTTCTCTTTGCATGTACATCAACCACTTTTCCTTTTTTTTAAATTTTTACTGACCCTGCCTACACAAGGTTAGTAATATGGGTTTTTTTGAAAATTTTCACTATCCTACTTGTAAAAAATGAGATTCAAATTATAAAATAAAGAAATATTTAGTCTAAATAATATTAAGCTTTGGAAATAAAAATAATAAATATCTAAAAATAACCACTATCAAGATTGAATATTATAAGTGTGTGACACCCTTCCCCAGTAATAGTGCCAAAAATGACTACTAGTTAATTCACAATTAGATATACTTATCTTAGTTAAAAATGAATAAGGAGAGTTATTATAGACCTATATCTTATACATCATTTAAATGTCAAATTGGGGATGTAAACTTGATAGGATGACGTCAATATATGTGCACACTCATTCTTCTAATTTGACTTTTTGCTAATTATAATATTAAGATGCTAAAGCCATGTAGTAAATTGAATGATAAAACTAAACATGAACACAATACTATGAATTACTTGTTACACTATTAGAGGACTCCTTAAATAATTATACGTAAGATTGTAAATCACACAGTTTAGAAATAAAACACACAACACATAAAGAAACTAAATAACATGCTTAGTTATTTGATGGGTTGGATTGTTGTTGCAAGAATTTCAAAGGGGGCCCCTCTTCTTTCTGAATCAAACTTCAATATTTTCTCTTACGACAATGAAAAGGACTTAGAAATGATTGTTCATATTAATTAAAATGTAGCAATGAATTGCTTGCAAGAAATTACAATAATAATCGCTTGACAAAATTTACTTCTGATATTTATCTAATTGTTATCTACTACCTCTCAACTCTGATATTACCCATATATATGTATATATACATATTAGGGGATATTTTTTATATAAAATAATATATATTCTAATCGAAGAAACATTCGAATTAAGATAATAAAAATTGGCTCCTTCTACTAAAGTCATCATTCATGCAAATCTTGTAATATTGAATTAGGATAAACAAATTTGTTTCATTCTTCAACTACATCCTTATTGTGCTCCCTAGAGTTTATAGTCATTTCTATGAGTTAGTTGAACTAAGAATCAAATTATGTTTATCCACGACTTTGGTCATGTAGTGGCTACATGATGTGTCTGTGTGATGAAATTTCTTTGCTATAGGATGTTCTATGCTATATACCTATTACTTCAAAACAAATTTTAAAAAATTTGTATAAAAATCATCTTATAGAAAGATAACTATTAAATACTTGATTTCAATACACATTTCTAACTATTCAAAGAGTATGAGAAGATAATGCTATTTATAGGATTATGGTTTATTTTAGGATGGAAAATTTATGGGAATGTAACTCAAAAGCATGGTAAACAAGAAGGATGAGTGTGATATATAAGGAAAAAACATGATATTTATAGGGATTATCTAAAAATAATGTAGTTTCATCATAATTCCTACTTCCCATCTTTGGTCTCCATGAGTTCACTTGCCTTATATCTTGTACTCTAGGACCCTAATCAAATTTATTATGACTTAATGGCCTTTGCTTGTAGAATATAACAATGTGACCTCTTTGTTCATAGTTGTAGCAAACCATACTCCTTGATGGAAACTCAGTTTATCTTACCTTATTAAAAAAAAAAACTATCAATGTGTCCAATGTCATGACAACTAAAATAAACTACTCTTTTTGAAGAAGACTTACCTTGTCTTTCCTTATTTGGATAATTCTTAAAAAATTTTACTTCATTAATAAAATTAAAGTACTTAACCTTGCTCAATAATTTTGACTGATGACCCCCATCATAGTCCCATGATAACTCATTTCTAATAGATCTTCTACATTAACTAGCTCTATACCAAACTAATTATAAGTATAGTAGTAACGATTGAAAATTGCATACCTCATAGCATTTGGTTTTCTAAGATAATTTTTTTAATTCTACCAACACCTTCACTCCTTGTCTGATTATTTGTCTTCAATGGTTGATCCACCTTGTTCTTATTGACATTCATGTCAACTTAAGAAGTAACTTTGGGATCTTCATTAAAACCCAATCTAGATCTATCACTAGTTGAATTTTGACTCTTTACGAGATCATCCAGATCATTAGAACTTTTATCAAACTTAATAAATTATTTCACCTTGCTTTTTGACTTATATAACTCATCTTTCAAAGATAACATCTTAAAAGCATACCTTGAGAAATCATCTTCTTTATCTTTCAAGATTGTAGATAGGATGTCTAATTGACAACTAAGATGCTTGACCATATATTCATGCTCTTTTGTGTCTTAACTCATTCTTGCATCAAAAATATTGAATTTTTATTCATAATCTTTGAGTTGACACTTCATATTTTTGTTAATATTCTTTTCAATCTTTAGTTCTTCAAGAAAATTTATCAAAGTAGTCTCATAGTCCACCTCATTTTTATCATCATATGAATCACTACAAGTAGACTCATTTTAATGTGAGAAACTCCCTTCCTTATCCATGTACAAAGATTCATCTTTAATAGGACCATCATCTTCATGATCATACTCTGAGTCACTGACTTCAATCTCATCTGATGAGCTACCATCTTCTTTGGTGTAGAGACTCTTCTTGTACTTAATGTACTTCTTATTGTCAAATATTTTGAATCCCTTATTACTTTTATTAGACCTGATGATCTCTTCCCATAATCATTACCTTGATCATGCTCTTCATCATCATCCATTTATACTTATGAGGTCACTTATTAGAAAAATGTCTTATCTCACCATAATTGAAGCATTTGAGGGGTATTTTACCTTTATACTTACCTGAACTTATTCTCAATTTTCCTAAAATCAAAGCAATTAGTTCATCCTCATCTATATCATAAATTTCATCCTCCTTGGGTTTATTACCTTGGAACTTATTCTTTAGCTTCAACTCTGTCTTTAATGTTTTTTCTTTCTTTGATGGTATATCATCATTCTTTCTCATCTCATAGGCAATAAGTGTGTCATAAAATTGATTCATCTTCAACTGAGTAAGGTCATGAATTTATTATATAGAAGATACTTTTGAATAAAAATTTGGGTATAGATACCTTAAAATATTTTGAATAATAGTTTCCTCTTCAAGGTTCTATCCAAGACCTCTGATGATGTTCACAATCTCATCAACTCTCTATAAAAAGGATGCAACAGAATATTTTTCCTTCATCTTGAGACTTTCAAATTGCCTTCTATAATTCTATTCAACCTTTGAATCTCCTTCATAAATTATTTGCATTTTGTCCCATATGTCTTTAGCATATTTACAATGAATTACCTTTGTGTATTCAATCTTTGAAAGACCACAAGTGATAACATTCATTGTCTTAGAATTATTCTCAAATAACTTCTTGTCTACAACACTAAATGGAGGAGTAGTAGAACTAATATAACCATCCAAAACAAATTGACATACATCAAACCCTAGATATATAATTTATGTCCTCATCCTTATACTCCAAAAATCATAATTAGATCCATTAAACATCAGTTCTTGCTTAATAGAGAAACCTTCTTGATGAATACCCATATTGTACCTTGGATCACCTTCAAGATGTTAATCCTTTACTAAATGACCCAATCTGATACCAATTTTTATAGGTATAATAACTAAGAGGGGGTGAATCAGTGAGTCCATATATTTCAATTATAATTGTAGCCCTTTCAAACTATTAAGCAATTATCATATATCAACATGATCAAGTAATGTTAGTAAGAGAAATCATTTATTCAAAGAATACACAAGATCAAAAAAATAACACATATTTACTATGAGAAACCCTCATGGGAAATAAAACCCACTCTTATTACTATAACATATGGACTAATGTGCTATAATAAATTACAAACAAGAGACTGGTTAACTCCTTTAGACTAGAAAACCCTGATCATGTCCTCCTAACTAAAGGTATTTAATGAAACACCTATTTCATAAGGAGAAACTAACCCTAAGTAATACAAAGTCCTTTATACCATAATTTTAAAACCTCCACCTTATAAATTATGTCTTCAACACATGATGATGGATCTCTATTTATCTAACCCCTACACAAACTCTCTCTTTATCTCAAACAAACCTCATATGCACACTCAAACCTCTTTGCATATCCTAAATATACAAGATCAATTTTATAAAATTAAAAATATGACCTAAATTTCATACACATAATCATTAATATTCTCTACTCATTAATTCATCAACTGGGCACTCTTTCTCTCCTTCACTCCACAACTCTCACATCCACCTTACACAAGTCTTCCACAAACTTAGAAACCATCTCATTTGGTTCCAAAATTTATAGATAAATAATTAATTAAAAACATAAAAATATTTTATTTCTATCCAAGAAACATACCTTCACCTTTAAGTCATCTCACATGGGCCACACTTAAGCACAATCCACTTTCAAATAGGCCTAAGTCACTTTTAGGTCATATAGAGATCCATTCAACTATTTGAAACTTCTATGAGAAAAATCAAAACATAGAGACACTTTAAAAAGGTATGGAACCATTATAAATTATATATATGTCCTCCTTAAGTTTTCATATCCATCACAGTACCCTTCTGCTTACGCATAAATCACTTAAATAATATTCTCTGTACATAGTCACCATGAACAAATATATAGTTGACTTGTAAACCTTTGTTCATACTAAATATTATTTATCAAACATTTAAAATTCACAAATAACATCCTCATGGATTAAAAAACATGATCCAATAGGTAATTTATCATTAAACATCACAACAACATCAATACAAGCTTAAACATCCTTCTCGGGTCACTTAAAGAATAAATATGAACACATAGTCAACTTTGGAGATTCATAACTATGATTGTACTAAATTTAAGATCTTTAAATATATATTTATAGATGAAACTTATAATCATATATAAATTATATTTTTAATACATGGTCAAATTCATCTTGGATCGAAAGATATGGCTCAAAAACTAGGCATTGGTCTTTCTTTTGTTAAATTAAAAAACAAACAGTTACAGTTAAACCCCAAAAACTTTAAAATTATCTCATGTCCTCACTAATAAGATTAAACATGCATTTTTTTATATCCTTCAACCTTTAAAAATGTTAAACCTCTGTCACTTTGACCTCATTTCATGCATTCTGGGAACCTTGACCACATACACTCTATCGATCTCTTCGAGATTATCCTCACTTTAATCATGATAGACAATTGTCACTTTGACCTCTTAACTTTATATGAACCATTGGATTTGAATGTAAAAACTCCCATGAACCATTATATCTCCACTATTTTTATATCTTTAATATCATGAAAATTGACTAAGTATGGGGACCAACTACAGTATGCCTAGAAAGCCAACTTTGCACAGATATATCTTTTGCCTTGATCAATCTCATGACCTCACATTTTCACCATATGAACACATTTCATAGGGGAATCTAATAATGTAACAAATTTACCTTTAAACCTTTTTTAATTTAATATATAATACCATTAATCTACTCACTCATTTTTCGCCATAGAGCCAACTATGTCAAAATTTGCTTGGAAGGCCAACTTTGCTCATACATATGTTTTGGTGAACTTCATCGCATAACCTAGAACTTAGCACATAAAAAATAAGCACAAAAATTAATAAACCCATATGATCACCTTCTCTTTAAATGTCCACATGTGTGAGATATTCCACCATCAAACTAATTACATGGCTCTTTCTTACCTTATGCAAACTTGGCCAAGTATGGGAAAATAATACCAAAATGCTTAGGAGCCCACTTTGCACTTGCATATATTTTGATACACTAATGTGCATGACCAAATATTTATCACATAATAACTAGGAATAATATATAACAAACTCATGGGAGCATTTCCTCCTAAAATCTCCATCTATGTTAATGCTGACATCATCAACATGCTTACTTGACTCTATTTGAACATAGAAAACACTATCAAAATGATTGAGAGCCCAAATTTTCACCCACATATCTTTGAATACATTTATGTGCATGACTTGAGATATAACACATATAAACTAGGGACTAATGTGATCATAATCATATGACCAACTCCCCCTGACTCAATCATATGTGGCAATGGTGATGTCATCAAACTGCCTACTTAGATTTTTTGCCACTAGAACCAAAATGTCTAAATGGAAACAATGATCAACCATATGAAATACTCTCATGTACACAAGCACTCAAATTTTATAAAACATCTTAGGGGCCTTTTGCACATGCTTAAAAACTCCATACTCATCCCTGAACATCTCTAACTATGCCAAAACTAAAGATCATCCAAACCAACTTCAATCACACTTTGTCAAGAACATTGCACACTTTTTAATTGTTACATAGGCTATCAAAACACATCATCCACTCACTAGAACACCTCCATGACATCATTGACAACTCTTCAACATGATGCTCATCACTTTTTGGTATTATTACTAGAAACCATTCTTAGGTTTCATCAGGGTATATAAGTTCAAATAGGTCTTGTGAAAGAACTTCTAGTAATTTTCCATTAAGAAATTATGTTTAATTATTTCTATAAAATTAAAAAATAAAAATAAAATTAAGTGCCAACAACTCAGTGGAACCATATTCTCTCATAATTATTTATTTTAGAGGAAATATAATTCTAATAGTACTTTATGAATATTATTTAAAATAATAAACAAGTTTCTTAGTTAATGATAAGGAAAATAAACTCAAAGGGGATATTTATTAAAAAAATCATCCAAAACCAAGCCATAGGTAATGAAGATTCATAAAAATAATTTGAACAAGGAGAAGCCTTAGAGGAGGAATTAAGAATATCATCACATGAATGCTTTGGATTTTCCTATGAAGAAAACATGAGAGATTTACAAAATGATGTATCAAGTCAATAAAGAACCATTACGTAGCCCATTCTATTATACACAAATATTAAATCCCCTATGAATAATGTATTCCCATCCATATTACCTATCTTTATGGGTATATCTATATAAGACCCTGATTAGTTCTTGTTTGAGTTAAAATCATTTTGTCAAACATATGATTATGTAATTAATAACTAATAGCTAGAAACTAAAATTATTTCCCTCTATGCTAAATTTTTTAGATATGCATTGATTCATGGGATTAACAACCAAATCCATCCTCTATTGGGCTAAAATGAAAAATAATCATGGACAAGTATCAAAATAACTATAGGGTTCAACATCATAAATAAGAACTCTTTAGGATGAAATGAAAGGAGAATGTTAAAATACCTATATTTGGTACAAGATATAGTTTATAATGTATTTTTTCATAGTTTTGTATGTATATGCCTTTTGGTGGAAGCTTGAGTACTTAGTGGCATAGTCTTGCATGGACCTTTTGGACTCCATGAATTTTTATTGCATTATCTAGTATTTTGATAATTTCTTTCATTGTATTTAATTGTATCCAAATTTTGGTTTGGATCCTTGAGTTTTAATTATTTTTTTCATGTTTTTAGTTCCTAGACATTAGCATTCACTTTGGCACACTATCATCAATGCTAGTGTTGAGCATGATGCCAACATGGGCACTTGAGTTACATTTTTAAAAATAGAACTTTTTTTTAAAAGATTTTTGGAAGGTTATTTAATTTATTTTTGATCTTAATTATTTTTTTATTCACTTTTATACATTCTCCAATTCTTTGTTTAAAAATGGATAAAACTTCTAGTTAACTCCAATTTATTGTCTGAGTACTCAAATTAGTTCCTAAGTGGTGGGATGCAATTTTACTATTAATTAAGTGAAATTAAAGTATATTTAAGTCAATTAATATATTTATTGAATTTATAATTCCACTTTTGGTTAATTATATCTTGTGGTAGTTAGCTTAATGTTAATGGTACTCTTAATTTTCTAGTACCATTAATTATAGAGTACCATGAACAAAAAGCTATCAATTAATGTTAATGGTACTCTTAATTTTATATTGATTTTATCTTTAGTTAATTTAAGTTGTATTAGAGTATAATTTTATAATTATAATTATATATTACTTATCTACCAATTAAAATTATTTATTTTAGTTTTTAATTTATCCTCTTCTTGAAATAACTTGTCATGCAAATTATCTTGTAAAAGACTTATTTTAAGCATTATTTATTGAATAAAGTTACACACAATAGTAGAGTGGTGAATTAATTTGAATTGAGAAGATTTTTTTATATTTTTTATATGATATTATTATATTTATAGATTAATTTACACCTGTAATCATATTTTTCAATTTTTAAGCTATTCAATACACTTTTTGATCAACAATTTCACTCACAACACAACTAGTTTGACATATAGTAATTATAGGAAATTTTTATTGATATATAGTTTAAATTTTAGAGTGAAAAAATATCACTTTTAATATAAAAATTAATTTAAAACCTTTATTTGGTATCATATCCATGTTCAATCAAGGTTCAAAAGGTTTTTTAGACCATTTTCAAAAGATACAATGGCTTCAGTGAATTCTACTTCTATGAATATTATTTTTTCAAAGGTGACAACTTTGAGTATTGGAAAGATCTATTTAAAATAATTATTTTGTGGAAATGATTTTGGGATAATATTATAAATTGTTAAAAACCAACCCAAGATTGATATACCTTGACATAAGATAAAATAATAATAAAAAATGATGAAGAATAAGGATATGCACAAACTTTTTTTCTATATTCAAAGTTTCATAGACCCAAGCATCTATCTAAGAATTAAAGGATTCAATAATGCACATGAAGAATTTAATACCTTACATATTTCATATAAATTATATATTAAGGTAAGATAATTAAAAATATAAACCCTTAAAATGAATTTTGATAATTTGAGAATGTTAGATTCTGAAGGATTTGGAAATTATTTCATAAAGGTAAATAATGCCATACAAGATAGTGTTATAGATATAAGGATTTTGAGATATATAATACAAATATGGATTTATATTGTGACAAATATTTAATATTTTAAATACATGAACACTATAACTATTTATGAGTTAGTGGGTTCTCTCTTGTCTCATGAGGATAAGATGAGATTATATGCATGAGATCTAAGACATGGTCTAAAGCCTTCTCTTGAAACCAAGGTAAAGTTTTCAAAGACCAAAAGGAAAAAATGAAAATAAAAATAAAAATAAAATTATTTTTAAAAAATTTAATTAAAATTTAAAACATAACTAAAACCTCACAAGTAAGATCAATAAATACTTGTCATTACTGTAAAGACCAGGATGCATGATAAAATATTGCAAAATACTAACATCTAAAAATCAAGCCAATCAACAAAGGGAAGATAATGATTTTAAATATTAAAAAATTATTTTATTGATGTATTATATTATTATATTTAATTATTTATGGTAATAGAGGAAGAAAATAAATTTTTATCTCTTTATTTAGGTTGCTCAAATTAAGTGACAAGTTACAAAGATGATTTCAACAAGTTAGATGATTCCTTCAAAATCAAAATATAATTAGGAGATGAAAAGTCCATTAATGATAAAATAAATATATTAATTTATATAAAAATAAATAAATTTAAGGATGGTATATATTATCTTAATATTATCAATCACAATTTCACAAGTTATAATGATGAAAGCAAGATCTACAAGTTTTATAATCCTACTAGTAAATCAATAATTATTTCTAGGGATTATGCATTTTTTAAAATGAGGTTTATGATGATAATGATACGGTATATTAATAATTAAAAAATTATGGGTGAATCCTATTTAAATATATTTTGAGGTCTTACAGTGTCCTTCAGAAGTCTTTAGTTTTACAAAGAACAATACTAGCTCTTAACAAGAGACTAATCATTCTCTATATCAACACTAAGAAAGAACAAGTGTTTAATGAATGCTCATATAACCAATAATATGTTTAATAATAATAATTATATTATTATAAAAATTATAAGTTAAAAATTAATTAAACATATTGGATGATGATTATAATGAAAATACTATGTTTTCATTATCATCAATGACTAGTGAACCTAGAAATTTGCAGAATCTAGTCAATAGAAAGAATGGGTTGATGGTATGATATTGAAATAGATTAAATAGAGAGGAATTATAAATTGAATTTATTTAAAATTAAATTTATTAAATATTTATTTTTTACAAATTGGATATACAATACAAAATTTAAAATGATGGCACATTTGGCAAGCTAAAATCTAGACTAGTTTCTAGATTTATGAGCAAACTGTCACTGAAGCATTTACAAGAAATAAAGATAATTTTTAGATATTTAAGTATTAATTATAATAATTTTATTAAAAAAAATTATTTATGTCTCATTATATGCACAAATTCAAATCGGAGAGGATCTCTTGATGATAGGAAGTCAACTTCAGGTTATTGTTTCACTTTGAGAAGTGGGTTGGTTTCTTTGTATTTAAAGAAAAAATATAAATTTAAATTATAATATAATTAATATAAATATATATACATTAAATAATATTTAAGAAAAATAATATGGTTGATATTAATAAATAAGACTCATAAAATACTCAAGGAGATGATAGGAATCTCATTCTTTATATCAAACAGGGAATGTTGAGTATGATGCCAATATGGGAACTTGAGTTTTATTTATAGAATTATTATATTTTAATTTTTAAGGTTTTTATAAAAAAAAAATTTAATAATTTATTATTATTATTATTATTATTATTTAATTTTTTGTCACTTTTAGACACTTTCAAATGATTTCCTTACAAAACTAGAATTGCCAATTAACTCCAATTCACTATCTGAGTATTCCAATGAGTTCGCAAGTGGTGAGGTGCACTTTTAGTGTTATCTAAGTTAAGATAAATTTTATTTAATTAAATTTATATTTTTAATTGAATTTAGGATGCCAATTTTATCTAATTATATATTATGATATTCAATTAATAGTGTTCTTTCATGACAACCAAAAAGATATTAGTTAATGTTAATGATACTCTTAGTTATCTCTTGAGTTTATCTTTAGTTAATTTAAGTTTTATAGAGTATAATTTTATAATTATAATTATATATTACATATTTTTAAATTAAATTTATTTATTTAGTGTTTTCTTTATGCTTTTCTTGAAATAACTTGTCATGCAACTTATCTTGTAGAAGTCTTGTTTTAAGCCTTATTTATTTAATAAAGTTACACATAATAGTAGAGTGGTGCATTAATTAAAATTGAGATTTTTTTTTTTTTATAATGTTTTATCTCTTATATTATTTTATGTATTTATTAATTTATACCAGCAAGCATATATTTTCAAGTTTGAATTTATTTAATACATTTTTTAATCAATAAATTCCCTCACAACATAGCTAGTTTGAGAACTAGTAATTTTAGAAAAGTTTTGTTGATATATGGTTTCAATTTTAGAGTGAAATAAATATGATTTTAAATACACCAATTCATTAAAAAACTTCATATTCTAATGATATATTCCCTTTCCCTCTAGAATGATAGATAATAATAGAATGCGTACTTCATCAACATACGCTGTGGATGGGGCTCCATGTAGTCTATTTATTAAATCCATTGAAATTATAATGTGTGGTATGAATTGGAAAATTTTGACATTATTCCTCATATAAATTTTTTTAGGGTTTTTATCCCATTTATTTAGAGTCTCTCTAGACTTATTATCCTTAAACCAATCCTTCACTTTTTTTTATTGTAAGTTGTATCTGGTTTCAACAATTTGTAAAATTTCTCAATTGATAAACTAGCTACATAGGCTATTGGATATTTTCAACTATTTTATTAATAATATCATTTGTGTATGTTCCCTCTTTAAATAAATTAAATATTAAATTAGTATAGTAAAATACCTTTGTCTTAGCCACTAATTTTTGCATTTCAATGATTTTGACGGAGATAAGTTTGTATTTTTACTCTCTCATTGACAGTCAAATTATCCTCATATTTATATGGTTGAAAAAATTTAACCTCTGCATAAATTACCAAACAATGATGAAATTAATTTTGCAAAGTAATTAGGTCAAACTCTGTATCTTTAAACTCTTGCTTATGTCATATCCTAATTTTTTTGATACATTAGAGAGTCACTAGTACTCATATTTTACATTTACTATTACATATATTTCATATGATTGTAGTTGGAATACTTATAGTTACTTAATTTAGATCACTTATATAATAATGATGTACTATCCATTATAGTTGTTTAGATTGTTGACATGATTCTCATGTTTTGTTCATTATAATTGTTTAGATTATTGACATGATTATCATGCTTTGTTAATTATATTTATTTATATGATTATTTACATATGATGTTATAAATTATCTAGATATTATTGATTTACTATTCTATGATGGGAAGAAATTAAGAAATGAGCTAGGTTTGATAGTAGTTCTAGTAGATAAGGGTGTGTGGTTAGTCATATGATACTCTAACATATGGGTTATGAGATATTTTCAGATTCCAAAGACCACCAATTATTTTTGATTTATTCACCCTTTCAAATGTGTATGTTTTTATAAACTAATGTCACTTTTTGTTTGTTGTGATCATTTTTCCATTCATCATTTGAAATCAAGTCCTAACACCTTCAATACTACCACTATCACCAAAGATCTATTTAGTGCAACCTAAAAACCTATATTTTTTTGCTTATTGTGTCATTATTAATGCACTATGTTGGCATGTTTGGTATGTTTGATGGTTGAATTAAGGATTTTACATTATCATTTTCTCAACTTGGCTCTAACTATGTAAGCTCCTACCACTTAACATAGGTATATGGTCTATGTTGGTTTTATTATTTTGATCATGGTCTTTGATAATCACTGAGTGGAACTTATGTATGGTGTAATTAGTCTATGATTTAAAATGAGGTTGGAATTTTTTTTTGATAATTGTTACCTACAAATCAAATCTATCATTAAAAACACCATTATGCAATTTACCCTTTTATAATTGAATTGTTATGTATGTTATGTGTATACTTGACTGTGTTATGGATTTAATTATAATTTATTAAAAAGTATAATCTTGGAAATTTTAATATTTAAGTGTATCATTTGAGTTTGGTGGAAGAAGGTGAAACTATTGTAATTTCATTATATAATTATTAACCTAATCTTGAGGTAAATTTATATAGATATTAATTGCATGAAGGAATTTAGAAACTATAGTCTATGTACATTTTTTTAAATTCATTTATGTTTGGATAAATAATAAGAAATTATAGTAAATATTTATAGTGGTAAATTAATTTTTTTAATTGAGATGATTACCTACTACTAGTGGATTATCCCTTTTTAATGGTTGCTTTGTGAGTGTATATAATTAATAGCAAGTAGGTAATTAAGTGGATAAGATCTTCAATCATCTAGATAAATAAATGTGTACCATTTTTGTAACATCATTATGGTTTTAATATAATTATTATAATGTGTATTATGAAATTGGGTTTATATTTTAATATGGGATTTTTATCTTGTAAGAGAAGTAATTAAGTTGACATTGTTAAAATGGGTATGCACATGGTAGTAGTAATGGGTAAAAATTCATTTAAATTAAGTTGTAATATATTATTTTTTGTTATAATACAAAACCATTAGAAACATTAGTTTAAGATAATCTTCCAAACTAATTTATTATTATAAGAACATTTTTAATTAAGGAAAAAATAAACAAGATATATGTAGATTATCTCAACATTCAATGGAAATTCATTATTATGTTTTTATGAGATACACAATCTCATAGTTGGAATTAAAAATGCATAGATTCTAGATTATTTGCATCTAATGGCTTATGTATTACAATATTAGTCCATGATTTGGTTTGGCTCCTACACAATTTTAATCTTAAAAAAGAATTTTAATTATGTTGCAGTACTCAAAGGTTACACTATTGGGTTTACTTATCAAATAGATTATTGATAATTAAATTATATTGGTCCATTATTAATAATGGAAATTTTTTCCTTGAATAATAAATAAATGTTTCCAAACTTGACAATGATAGCCTAGTAATGAGTGAGTTAAGTGATAGAAGTGGGAGGTGTCAAGGTCCATTCTTTGGTATGACTAGTCTTAAGTATCATTCCCAAACTAAGTTATAGTGGGTTATTCATGAAATGTATCCACAATGTAATGGGATACCAACTTGGTGTTCAATGCGATAGAAGTCAACATGTGGCTTGAAACTTATGTTCAATGTGATGAGGTAAGTTGACAATCCATGGCTAAGGATACTCTTCACCATTGGGTTGGGCATTTGAGTTATAAAAATGCCTATAGTTCTAGGTCTGCTTTAAAAATCATGTTACCCAAAATTTTAGATCAAGAACACATAAAATTATTTTTAATTGAATGATAACTTCATATGGGATGAGATCATGGGCATAAACATCACTGGTGGTGCCTAAATTTTGGTAGGTAGAAGTGACTGGTTAGTAATAGGAGAATATGATGGAGGTAGGGTAAAAGATTCTATAGGCAACATGCAAAGGTTTGCTAGTAGTAGTCGAGGAGTTCGTAGAAAGGAAGAGTTGGGAGTAGGAGGAGCAAAGTGTTGACTGGGAAGGTTCAAAAAAGTTAGAAGTTTGGTGAGGGTTTTGGAGTGAGAATTTATTTAAATTGGTAGGGTTTGGGAAGGGGTCAGATTAAAAAGAAAAATTACCAAGGCAAAACTTATTTTTTCACCCCTTAGTGTAAAATAAGCTATCTTCCTTTTGAGTAGCTTGATTCAGTTTTAGGGATGGCGAATAATATGTTGATAGTGGTTAGTCTAGTGGAAGGATCTTCCCTAAGAAGCAAGTTTCTAAATTAATAGAGGGGTCAACTAGGGTTTCATCTAAGTCTCTATTTTATTCTTATTGCAAGAATATCTCAAACCCTTTTCATTCATGTAGAACATTCTACAAAGAATCTATTCTTAATGATCATCCTAATTCAAACCCTATTCTCATTCATAGAAGTTAGATCTCTCTATAAGAGCTAGCTATGAAATAAAAAGTAATGAAAGGTGGTACTCAAGGGCTTTCAGAAGATGGTTTGTCATAAGAAGGAGCTTAGAAAATGTCCTACTTAGGTGATGCTCCATTGATTTTTTATGAAACCCCCCTTATTATAAATTTTTTAGATTAAGATGTTACAATAATTAGTTTAGATAGAGGAAGGAAGTATTTGAGTGATAGATGTATAAGGAAGATACCTTATCAGTGCATGCTATTAGAATGGTCAAAAGCTATTTGGCCTTCATTACAAACTCGTTCACTTTCAATGTTGTTTAATGGATTATTTATGCTTATGTTTCAATTTGTGGAATATAGAGATTTTATTTAGTAAGCTAGGAGTTTTGATTAAAATTTATTAATCCATTGAGGTGCATCTTAACTATGTTAGGGTGTGTCTATTGGTTTATTATCCAAACCTCTACATCATTCTATTTAGATTTCATCCTCCTTTGGAGTTTGGACTTAGTTTATAAATTTGTATGGACTTTCATTCAAATGTTTCTATTGTAATCAAGTTGATCATAAGATTGACTCTTATCCTAAGAGAGGTTGGAAAGGATCTCATGTAACAATTTTAAATAAATGGGTTAGAAAGGTTATATGTTTGAATCAATAATTGGTTCATAGTTTGTTGGTCCCACCAAAAATATCTTCCATTGAGCATCCTCCTTTGGTAGTTTGGGTAGCTCAATACATCCCTCAAGAGGGTGAAGTTTCAATGGCAGTGGAAGGTAAGCTTGTTGGGGAGACAAGGTAGCCTTCCAATACTAGTTTAGTAGAGGAAGTAACTATTAAAACTTTTGGGATAGAGGGTTTAGAAAAAAAAAATCCCATAATAGATTGTTCTTATTAGGAAGAAGTTTCAAAGAGGAAGAAGAAGATTGGGAGGAAGAAGGAGAAGAATTGGAAAGTAGGGTATTTTTTAATGGCAAAGCATTCTTGTGAATTAAAGTTTCCTAACTATGACAAGAAAGGGAAAAGAGATAGTAAAATAGAATTAAAAATATTATATATTGATGATAATAATTCTATTAATGGCATTACCCAATGGACGATGGAATTTTTATTCTCCAATAGGATTAGATGTACACAGGTTGTAAAAGGTTGAGTAGAAATCTGGATTTGCTTTGTTCTAACAGACTTGTTGAATGGCCTCTAAATTAATATAGTATCTAGCTTGGTGTTTAGTTTAGGCATGGTTTCAATTTTTTATCTTTGGACATTATCCAATATGATAGGGCTTTAGCTTTCAATATTTTCTATTTTAAATTTGGTTTTACCTTTTTTTGAGATTGGGCCTCTAATTATGCCCTAGAACTAGTTTAGGCTTTGGTAAAAAGCTAAAATCTAGCTAAATAAATAAATAAACAAATATTTTGATTCATTAGTTGTTACGATAGTTGGTAAATAATATATGTATCATTATTTAGTTCCATGACCTAATAAATGTGGATAATTATTACCACCTCAATCATGTAGCACTGATAAATCCTATAATTATTTTTTATGCTTATGTTATGTATATATATATATATATATATATATATATATATATATATATATATATATATATATATATATATATATATATATATATATATATATATATATATATATATATATATATATATATATATACATAACATAAGCATAAAAAATAATTATAGGATTTATCAGTGCTACATGATTGAGGTGGTAATAGTTATCCACACAGATATATATATATATATATATATATATATATATATATATATATATATATATATATATATATATATATATATATATATATATATATATATATCAAATGGTTTATGTTTTATTAACATATGTATTAACCATGAATTATAAAATTATTGGTTAATGGTAATTATTGTGTTAAGGCATACAAATAAGAGTGGAGGTTAGTTGGTGCTATTAAATATTGAAAAGTATAAGATTATATTATTTATTGAAGGTGATAATCACATCTTTAAGATCTACAAGTAGAGATGTTCATTAATATTATTTATAGGTTGCATGCTTAATTCTGAATAAGGTGTGAGCTTTAACAAGATATACATTATTTATATTCAATTCAATTCTTTGATATAAGACATATTAGATATCATTGATAAAGGTTTCAAATACATTGTTATATCAATGCATAAGAATTTTCTTATGATTAACTTCAGAAAGAATGGGATATTTTGCTTAATAAGATGATGTATTTTAATAGTGAAATGTTTTTGAATGTTATGTTTGGAAAATTTTAGATACTACTATTTTAAGGATGATGTTGGAAATTATTGAACTAAAATTATGGAATGTTATCATGATTTATAGAAAAATATATGGCTCATAATATAATTGTACCTACTGAATCAAATTTGATCATGTATTAAACTTAAATAGGTAATGATGTTCTAATCGTTATGTTAGAAATATAACTACTAGGGTACTTAGATTTGATTTTATGAGTGTGAGTCCACACATGTATACACCTTGAACTATATATATAATATGAAATTAAATATTTATTTATATTACCTTATAAATATGCTTCAACATTAGTTAAACATCATATAATTATCCTATTTTGGTTCTCTATTTAGATTTGTGCCAAAATAAGAATGATAGGGAAATTATATTGTGTCACTCCTTATTAGAGTATGTTTTGTACTTACTTTTGTTTATAAAATTTTTATGGTCATTATGTTAGTATCATAGAATGTTTTATGGTATAGGTAAATTGGGATAAATTTCTTAACTTGTCCTCTATCTAAATTGTTAATATGTAACTCTTTAGGATTGTTCGAACATGATCCTAAGGAGGTACCAATGCCAATAATAACTTGGGTAATAACAACCTGTAAAGAGTAAGAGTAAAAAATAGAGGGTAAGGTCATGGTTATTATAATCCTAATATAAATAGAAATGACCCACTTGCTATCAATAATGTTGATAACATCAAGGAAGTTCTTGTTAATAATAAGACTAGACAATTTTTTAAATAAGCATGAAGAGGTACTTAAAGGAATATTGTCATCTTTAAATTTTATCCAATTAAAGATTGAAACCCAAGAATGTGGACTAAATAACCTTGAGTTTATTCCTCATGATGAAATACCTAAGTTAAAAAATGGACAAGGAGAAGAGCATGTACTCTAAGAACTAGCTTTGTTGATAATTGACCTAATTATTAAGGAGCTCAAAAATCTTCCACCTCCTACGTTTCTAGGTGAAGAATATAGAGATAGAGCTAATGCATGGCTTGTGCATTTCCATAAGTATTTTAATTTTCACAACATGCCATATAATTTCAAATCTAAAGTGGTAGAATATCAGTTCATTGGTTTTGTTTCTTTATGGTGGAATCATATTTGTGCCTTAAAGGGGTATCAATCATTAATTCTTACTTGGTAGGTATTTTCAATACAATTCCTAAAAATTTACTTAAATGAAAATTTAAAGAAACATAAAATAACATATTTTTATATGTTGAAACAAGATAATACGATTGTTTCTAAGTATGTAAATAATTTTATGAATTTATTGTGTCATGTAAACTACATACATGATGAGAAAACTAAAATAATAAAATTAAAATTGGGATTAAAATAAGTGTTGATGAATAACATTGACATGACAAACCCAAGAACCTTAGTGGATAATATTGAGTCTGATCCTAGGAAAGAAGAGAAATAAAAGTCTCATCAAAAGGAAAGATAATATTTAAAAATTAATAGACAATAGTCTCAGGCCATAACTTTTTCTCCTCCACCTATGAGTTTTAATAAAACATATGAAAACCACATGTTCACAATGTTTAGTAGTAGTTTTACTAATTTCTAAGTGAAAAATAAGAACTTTAAGTCACAAAACTCACCTAAAATGTGGTCCTAATGTAAAAATCAAGCCCAAAATAAGCAATTTGGACTAGAAACATGGGACAAAACTATCCCTATATCACTTTAAATAAATGTCCAATGCTAGGAATTTGGTGATAATGACTACCAAAAGGATTGTCTAAAGATGAAAACTGGTACAACTAATCATCAAATGTATGTAGGTATTGATATTAGAATGCCAACTTTAAAGTAACCCCAATTTAAACTAGAGGTATTATAACTTATTTTTAAGTATCTATTTTTAATGATTTGGTTCAATAGATAGTTTTATTTATCTTGTTGTAGAAATGAAAATTAAAGATAAGTATTTTATGATTAAAGAAGGTTGGGAGGTTGAGTTTGGTACAAGTAAGGGAGTACCTATCTAGGAGTGCTTAGAACAATATAATAATGACTTATGTGCTTTTAAAACTAGTATGAATTTTTTTTAGAACCTTTAGGATATTATGATCTCATTTTTGGTATGAATTGGTTACAATGAAATCAAGAAACACTTGATTACTTTGGTAAGAAGGTGAAGTGAACATATGACTTTGGGAAACTAATGGAAGTGAAAGGCATATTAGGGACAAGGGAAAAAATATAATTTTGGCTCTATAGTTGAAGAAGATTTTATGGAAAGGCTGTAAACTCTATGAAGTACAAACTCAAGAGTTGTCCAAGGATCAAGAACCATCATACAAGGTTTTTATATCATAAAGGAATTTATGGATGTCTTTCCTGAAAAACTAATTGGTATTCCACCCAAGTGAGAGTTTTATTTTTTTGAAATGGAGGAATTTAGGCATATATTTATTGAAAAACTACCTAGTCTTCCACCCAAGTGGGTGTTTTATATTTTCAAAGATATTATGCTCAGATATACATTTGTATCCAAGGATCCTTATATGATGAATGTGGAATATTTGTAAGAACTAAAGTTTCTATTGTATTTTTTTAAGAAAATGGAAGGATTACACCAAGTATCACCCATGGGTGCTCCAGTTGTCATCATAAATAATAAATATGGATCACTTAGGTTATATATTGATTATACTATGCTCAATAAGGTAAAAATTAATAATCATTATCATTTTCCTAAGATTGATGATTTGTTTAACCAAATTAATGGAGCAAAAATATTCTCTAAAATTGACTTGAGTTAGGCTACCATTAAATAAGACTTAATTATGAATATATACATAAAACTACATTTTGAACAAAGTATGGCCATTATGAGTTCACTATTATGCCCTTTGGCTTGACCAATGAACTATAAACATTTATGAGTTTAATGAACAGTGTGTTCAAGTATTATCTTAATACATTTATGCTTGTTTTCTTATATTAGATTCTAATATAATCTAGGAATTAATTTAAACATGAACAAAACTTAAGGTTAGTCTTGAAAAGCCTAAGATATCATAAGATATATGTAAAAATATCAAAGGGTGAAATTTATCAGTGTGAAATAAATTAATTAGGGCACATCAACTCTAAAGATGATATTTATGTACATCCTACAAATCTTAAATCCAATAACCAATCTGATCACCTCCTTACAATACAAGGATAAAACATTTATGTGGACTCATCATTGTGAAGAGGCCTTATATAAATGGGATGATATAATTAATAAAATAATTATAATTTTCATTCTCAATCCAAATGGTAATTTTGAGATCTAGGAAGATGCTTCCAAATAAGGTTATGGTGTAATTCTAAACCAAGATCCAAAAATAGTGGCTTATGAGTCATGTAAACTCAAGGAGCATGAAAATAATTATCCCACACATGCCATGGAGTTTTATTACATAGTACATGCACTAAAATAATGAAAAAAATTCATATTGGGTATGATATTTAAGGTGAAATATGATCACCATAGACTAGAACATTTATTTTTCCAAGATGATTCAAATTCACATCATCGTATATGGCTAAAATTTGTGAGTAATTTTGACATGGATATTTATTATGTTAGGGGTAATGAAAATAATGTTGTTGATTCACTCAGCTAATGCATGTACCTCAATGCGGTATTTATACTAAAATGAAACTTTAAAAATTATGCATTAAAAATACAATTTCCTAATGCTTACTTCCATGAAGTAAAAATAGGTTTGGCTGATGAGCCTAATGTAAATGTGTTCGATAATTTTTTTTACAAACATATGGCCTTATAAGGCATAACAAATAAATTTTTATACTTACATAATAAATTATTAAAATAAGTGCACATGGTACCTCACTTTACTCATCCAAGTGTCACAAAGATGACACATGAACTAAAAACATGTTATTTATATATTTTTATAAATCATGATGTTGTTAAAATTTTTTCTAAATGTATAGAATGTCAGCACATCAAAGTTGAGCATTGCCGCTATGGAGGATTTTTAGACCCTCATGACATACTAAGGGGTAAGTGGATTGTAATCTCAATTGATTGTATTTCTAGATTTTCTAAATCTTGTAGCAAACATGACACCATTTTAGTGGTAATTGATAAGTTTACCAAAGTTGGTCACTTTATTACTTGAAATATAACTAATGATGCCCTTTTGATCACTAAAATATTCATAAAATAATTTATTTGGTTGCATGGCATGTCTAAAGTGATTATCTAAAATAAGGATAAGATTTTCACTTCAAGGTTTTATAAAAAATTGACCACATCATTTGGAAAATGTTTAGAATTTAGTTAAACATACCATCCATAAATAGATGGTCTGATTAAAAGACTCAACCAATAATTGAATATATGTTGAGGATGTGTTAAGGATCAACAGGCTAAACGGGAAGACTACCTTGACTTAGTTTAGTTTTACTATAATAAATTTATCATCATGTAATCAAAATGGATCCATTTTAAGATTTGTATGGATGAAAATGTATAACCCAACTTGGTTGGGAATTTTTATAAAATAGAGTTGTTGGTCCTGATGTAATTTAGGATTATGATATACATATTATTCTCATATGCCAAAACATCAAAACTACTTTTCACTAAAAAAATAATTGTGTTGATAAAAAAATATAGTGGGAGTTTAACATGTGTGATAAAGTTTTCCTATGAGTTAGACCTCAAAAAATTTCAATCAAGTTCGGAAATACTTCCAAATTGCCTCCATGTTTTATTAGTCCATTTGACATTGTGGATTATATTAGTATCATTTCCTATTGACTATAATTATACCTTATTTATCTAGTATTCATAATGTTTTCCATGTTTCTTTATTAATAAAATACATATCTGATCATTCTCATATATTGGACTAGAATAGCCTTTAGGTTTTGGAAGATGAGAAGATGCAACTAGAACTAGATAGAACCTTGCACCATTGCAATGTTAAATTGAAAAATAGAGATATCTAGTAGGTGTTGGTATAATGGGACTAACTTAGTGAAAATATTTATACATGTAAAGATGAGAGTAATTTCAAGTAACACTACCTATAAATATTTATTTAGTCACTAAGACAACTCTTTTTAAGAGGGAGAGGATGTCATATCCTAGTTTTTTTTATACATCTAAGAGTTGTCATTACTCATATTTGACATTTACTGTGACATATTTTTCATATGATTATGGTTGACATTATAATTACTTTACTTAGACCACTAATATGATTATCATGTTATGTTAATTATAGTTGTTTAGAGTTTTGACATGATTATCATGATTTTTTAATTATATGTTCTTATATTTTTGACATGATTATCATACTCTATTCATTAAATTTATTTATATGGTTATGTACACATGATGTTATAACTTATCTAAATGTTAATGATGATCTATTATGTGACTGCAAGTTGCTAAAAATTGAGCTAGGTTTGATGATGGATTTTGACATATGATGGTTTATGGTTTGATGGATGATACTCAATATATGGGTTATGAGATATTTCAGGATTCCAAAGACCAAAAGTTCTTTTTGATTTGTGCACCTTTCTGAATATAAGTATTTTTTAAAACTAATGTCACTTTTTATTTTTTGTGATTCTTTTTCCATTTGTCATTTGAAACCAAGTAATAACACCTAAATTACTATTAGTGTCACCCAATATCTATTAATTTTAACCTTAAACCATGTCTTATTCTTATTATGTCATTCTTAATGCAACATGTTGGCATATGTGGTATGTATGATGGTTGGATTGTGGATTCACCATTGTCATTGTTTTGACTTGGTTCTAACTATGTAAATTCTTACCATTTGGCATAAGTCTATGATAATATTGGTTTTATTATTTTTACCATGTTTTTTTAGCTTGGATTGCTAATAATTGAGTGAACTTTAGTCCATAAAATTTTATTTTATTATATAATTTTTTTTTAAAATGATGGCCTTATAATTTAGCCTATAGTATTGCATGAAATGGAAATCATAATAAAAGGTCAACCTTATTATTTCATCTAGGTCATTATATTTTTATAGAACTATTACCAAGATCATGGTTAACAAATGGGTCAACTCTTATCAACTATGGTCATTAGTGTGGATGTTTTTCCTCAAGCTTGTCATTAAAAAACCTAATCTAACTTTGCTATTTTTGATTTAAATGAGTTTTTTAAGGATTCTCTATAATTTTTTTAGTTAATTTAGATTTTTGAGGTGGAAATTGAGAGGTTTTTAATCCTATAATTTTAATAAAAATAAATGGGAAAACATAGGGACATAGAGTACGGTGTCTTGACTTTGTGTGGCCTACAACCTAAGTTCTTTCTATTTTGACTGCAGTGCTTGGTTGAATCTTAGTTTATTATCCTTATTATTACATGGATCAAAATAGTCTAAAAATGGCAAGGAATATATTTCCGAAGAATAAATGCCATTTTATATTGTAAAATTGGTTTACCAAGTAAGTTATATTATTTGGTTTATTACTTGTTTATTATATTATTATGGGTATTAAGAGTAATGCTTATGGTAGAGGAAGAGCATATGGTTCTTGAAAGGACTATAAATGCAATTTTAAACATTGAACCCATTATAAATTCTATCAGTGTGTTTTATTTCTCCTTTGATCTTACTCTTGTACAATATTTTCATGTGATTTTATGAGTTGTTCTTTATGGTTTTAAACCATGTTTTTTATTAAAATTGTATAAGCCATTATTTCTAGTTTTGAATTTCTTGTTTGGTTTGATTTGGTGTCTCGAGATGAATGCTTTTATTTTATTAGTTTTCTTTTATTTTATTTATTTTTTATGGCATTAATATATTAGATATACTTTATCTCTCAAAATTCCACTTTTTGTTTCCTTGAATAATGAAAATAGGCTTCCCTTAGATAAAGCCCTAAAAACTTCCCCTATTAAGCACTTCGAGACCCCAAAAGTCAATGGATAATATTCTTTGATTAAATCACCAACCCTGGATGCAATCAAAGATGACGCATTCACTACACAATCCAAGAACAAAAAAGGGAAAAAGAAAGCTAATATTGGTGTCATTCTCAAATCAATAGGTAGATCTCCCCAAATGTTAACATGAAATATTAAAATAGAAACAAATTTTCAAAGGGTTCTTAGCAAACCCTCAAAATTACCAAGGACAATAAATGAAGATTCTTACATGGAATGTTAGAGGCTTAAACAACCCCATAAAGTAGAAGACCCTATGCAGTATCAAAAAAAAATTACCCAACCATTTTACTTGTCCAAGAAACAAAAATATCTAAAAATACCCTAAGTTTATGTGCTAAAAAATTCTAGAGGAAATCAAGTGTTATAGTCTCTAAATCTTGAGGATCATTGAGGGGTCTCCTAGTCTTTTAAAATCCAAAAAACCTAGAAGGTGTCTTATCTAGAAAATTAGTGATCAGATTTATATTCTATTCAGAGATTTATATAGTAATGAGTAATGTATTTTATCCAATATTGATTCCCCACACACCAAAAATGCATGAAATAAGCTATGGTAGGATTTCCTCTCATTCTGTAAGGCCTGTGATAAATTTAATTAGATTATAGTTTATGATTTTAATACCCCACTTAATCCCACTAAAAGTATGTTAGATTTTAATGAATTTAGTTTAAGAGTGGGCCTTATAGATGTGGAACTCAAATTCAACCCATTCACTTTGTCCAATAAGAGGATGGGAGATAACCTAATTCAGGTCTATCTTGATAGGATCCTAATCTCATTAAATTGGGACATCCAATTCACCAAAAATCTCTCCTCTTTACCTAGAATTTGTTTTGATCACAATCCCTTGATTTTTTAAGGAGATTTTTTTTAAAACCAAATAATATTCCTTTTATATTTAAAATCATGTGGCTACACCATTGAAACTTGATCAAATCTCTAAAGGAATGCTGGAAAGAACCCTTATTGGGTATTGATATGTAATCCTAGCCAAAAAACTAAACTTCCTTAAAGAAAAGCTAAGAAAATGGAACAAGAGAGTTTTTGGTGACATTTTTTTACAAAAAATGCTTTGGATGAAGAAGTAGCAGTAATTAAAGAAATAAAAACCTTGAAAAGGAAAAATGAACAACTTTACCAAAAGGAAAAATAAATTTTGTGCCAGATCCATGACTTAGAAGTGAGGGAAGAGTCTTACTAGTGCCAAAAATATAAGTGTACTTGGCTGAAGGAAGGGGATAGAAACACCAAATTCATCCATCACTCGATGAACAAACATATAAATTTGAAAAAAATAATGCAAATGGAAATGGATAATGGAAACCTTATCAAAGAAGAAGAGGAGATCTCCTGTCATACAATAAATTTTTCAAAAACCTACTCCTGGAAAAAGGGTCCTTGGATGAATAGTTGGTTGATAGTACTTTGAGTAATTTCAATAAGGTAATATTTGAATTTTAAAATTGAAAAGGAAAAATGAACAACTTTACCAAAAGGAAAAATAAATTTTGTGCCAGATCCATGACTTAGAAGTGAGGGAAGAGTCTTACTAGTGCCAAAAATATAAGTGTACTTGGCTGAAGGAAGGGGATAGAAACACCAAATTCATCCATCACTCGATGAACAAACATATAAATTTGAAAAAAATAATGCAAATGGAAATGGATAATGGAAACCTTATCAAAGAAGAAGAGGAGATCTCCTGTCATACAATAAATTTTTCAAAAACCTACTCCTGGAAAAAGGGTCCTTGGATGAATAGTTGGTTGATATTACTTTGAGTAATTTAAATAAGGTAATATTTGAATTTTAAAATTCTACTTTAACTAGAACCCCATCAGTGGAAAAGGTAAAAAATGTTTTGTTTGTGATGGAGGGATTCATGCCCTTAATCATTGATGGCTTCCCCCTTCTTCCAATTTTTTTGGGATATTGTCCATACCAAAGTTAAGGCAACATTGAGTGAATTATTCAAATCTAGACTATTCTAAGAGAAATGAATAATATTGTTTTGGTCCTTATTCTAAAAAAACTAAGAGTAAATAATCTACATGATTTCCATCCAATCAACCTATGTAACACAACTTATAAAATTTACTTGGGCATCATGGTGAAAAGAATACAACACCTGCTGGATAAGGTGATTGGGGAACAACATGGAGTGTTTGTGGTTAGGATACAAACAATAGATAGAATCATCTTGGTCTATGAGGCTATCGACTCTATCCTTAAATCCCCAAGACAAGGTATGTTTGTTAAGATGGAAATGAACAAAGCATACGATCAAGATTCTTGGAAATTCTTAATGAAGATTTTTGAGAAATTAGGATTCAGTCAAAACCTAAATAAAATCATATAGAACTACATTTCTATGCCTAAATTTTCCATAATTTTTAATGGAGTCCTTGAAGGCTTCTTCTTAGCTTTTAGAGGTCTGAGACAAGTGGACCCTCTATCCCCCTTTCTCTTTATTATTGTGGAAAAACATTTGTGGAAAAGCTTGATAAAGGTTTGTGATCAAGGCTTTATCAAAGGCATGTTGACCCTCTCTCCCCCTTTCTCTTAATTATAGTGGCAAAAAATTTGTGAAAAATCTTGCTAAAGGTTTTGGAGTAAGGCTTGATCAAAGGCATCTCAATAGTACTTAACACAAAATCAATCACCCACAATTTTTTTTTTGACGACATAATTATCTTAGGAGAAGATTTAGTGAAGGAACGAAATAACTAAAACTCATCCTTAGGAACTACTAAATATTTTCTAACTAGTGCATTAAATTTTTCAAGAGCTCATTTTTCTTCATCAACACTCTTGTTATTCTACATAAAAGGATTGTAAGAATTTTGGAATGTCATGTGAGTCAATTACCATCAACATATCTAAGCATTCCCATATTTGAATGCAAAATGGATTTGGATCTATGGAATCCACTCATCAACATGATTTATAAAAACTTGTAGGATGGAAATGTCATCTTAAATTTCAACTACTCAAAGCTTCATTATAGAGCATCTCAGTCTACTTAATGTTTGTTTTTTAGATACCCAGCAAGGTGGTGACCAATATAGAATAAATCCAAAAAAAAATATTATGGAGGGGTATTCTATACTGTTTAAGATTTCATCTAGTCTCATGGGAAAATTTCCTCCTTAAAACAAATATAACACTGGGGCTCAAAATAATTAAATATTTGAATCAGGTCCTCCTAAAAAAATGGGCTCAAAGCTTATGAAAGAATACAAATATTGGGTTATAATAGTCAAGGCCAAATACCTGGAAAGATCTAAGGAAGATTGCCTACTCTAGGAATAAGGTTGAACCAATGGATTTTCCTTCTATAAGGGTATCATAGTTTTAAGGACCTACTACTTAAATAAATTAAATGGAAAATCAAAAATGGGGAGAAAATTAATTTTTTTGAAGATGCCTAGATATCTACTCCCCTCTTCACTTCACATGGTATTTGGGCAAATTTATGTTTACGATTTAAGGAGAGATAGGACACTAAGGTCAAATATTAATGGGATGAGACTAAGGGATCAAAATCCTATAAATCCCTCCCCATAAAAGGCTATATTGTTGAAGAAGCCCAAGTGATTCAAAATCTCAATCATTCCATCAGTCATATTCACATCCCCTTGTTCACTAAGGAAGACCATTTTTTGTGGGTGCCTAAAGATAGTGGGTAGTATTTGGTCTCCTCTAGACACACTATTGACTTAGAACTAGAAGATTAATGGAACTATTAGAGAGACTAATGGATTAAACACCTAACTCCTAAGGTAAATTTATTCTTTTGGATATATTCTCAAGACAAGATCCTAATAGTGGATAACTTGGAAAAAAGAGGACTCATTGTACCTAGCTGATGCTTGCTTTATAAGGAAGCAAAAGACTTGGTCCATCACTTATTCCTATCCTACCCATTCAATTTGTGCATTCCTAACTAGATTTTGAACAAACTCAATATTTCATGGGTTAAACCAAACAACATTCTTGATCTCATTAGGCAAAGAAAACCTCCTTGGAGCCTCATATCCCTTTCCTTCATATGACATCTTTCCCTACCACACTAGTTCTGGGGTGTTTGGAAAGACCAAAATGATAGTTTATTCTCAAACAAAAGATACTAGCCAAAAGTAGTATTTCTTAATCTTTTTCAAGCCATAACTAAGAATTGGAGGGCCTTCCACCCCATAGATAAAAAAATTGGGATCTTCTTCTGAATAGATGATTTTTAGAGAATAGAAGGTAGTATAAAAAATCAAGGTTCCTTCGAAATAATTGGTACATAAACATGTTAGGTAGAATCCTCCACCTAAGGGTTGGGTTAAGCTCAAATTTTATGGGGCTTCAAAAGGAAATCTAGGCCCTAAAAGAAAAGTATGAGTCATAAGGAATTTAGAGGGAATGCTAATTGTTGTATATGTAGGCCCCCTAGGAATTTAGACCAATCATGTAGCCAAAGTTAAGGTGACACTCTGGGGAATTCACCTTGATTCTAGTCTCAAAATGGATTGAATAATCATTAAATGGGAATCCTTAATATCCTTAATGTTTTAGATGGTAAAACCACCCCTTCCCTCATAATAAATTCCCTCATAGATGATGTCAATTAGTGTTTGATGGAGATGGCACATTCATCCATCATTCATACATACTCTGAGGGGAATGGGGAGGAAAACATGCTTGCTAATATTAGAGTTGGTCTCCCTCATTTATAATACTAGCATGTTAGATGCCGCATCCTTAAAATTTTCATGTAATCAATTCAAAATGAAGTCACTTCTAGATAGGAAGATGATGTGGTTGTCACACACACAAATTTTACAACTTAAGTGAGGGCATTAAAAAATATTTCCCTACCATCATTCCACCATGTGGAGAGTTAATAACAAATGGTGGGATAAATATTACACTTCAATTTTATTTCAAGACATTGGTTCTAAGTATTACTAGGGCTTGGTGAATTCCATTTTTGGCTCAATATTTAAATCTACTATCAAGATGGGAGGCAACATGGATAGTCTAGAACTAACATCTTGTTCAAAGCTCTAAAGCATGAAAAAGGTTTGGAGGAAGTTACATAGAGGGGGTCTCACTAAATTCATGAAAAGGGTCACTAGTCACAATGTCAACATATGAAATGAATTTGTTACAATGTGGAATAAGAGGGCTATGAAAATAATAAGTATAAGAATCTCTGTAACCAAGGAGATGATAGGTGAAGTTATAGGAATTTCATGTGAAGGGGAAAAAACCTTAAAAGATCAATAAAAAAACAAGAACTCTTGCAAAGGTTTTTTTGAACTAATGAGATTATTAAAATGGATAGAAAGGTGTTCCCTCACTTGGATTTTCCATGACACTAGCTTGAATTTTTTTTGGAGATAATGAGGTATATCACCCTTAAAGGTAAGTATACTCTCATTTTATCACATCATTTCCTCTTGTTAAACCAGTTTCAAGGCTTAAAAATTATCTTTCCATATTTCCTTATGAAATCCCTAGAGTGTATTCCACTAGCATACCAGATCAATGAAGTCAATCCTATCATCCACCAAGGACTCATTATCCTAATGGTAAAACATGGTGAGACCCTTTAGGGTAAGTAGTTACCATCAAATGGGTTCTCTATAGAGGAGGAATTCTATAAGGAAGATTCTACCTCAAGATATCATTACTCAATGCCTAGATTTTCACATGTTAGCCCCTATTTCAAGAGCTCTACGAAGGATCCTCCCCTAAAAATCACTATCATCAATCCTAAACCCTTTATGCTATAGGAAGGAAACTTGGTGGAAGTGTTGGGAAAAGTAAAGACCCCCTAGTGGAGGTGATTAAAACCAAGAAAGATTATTTGGAAGGATTCAATAACAAATTATATAAGGCAAGAATGTGTTTGGCAGTTTTAATCTAGGATTGGGATTCCATGAATAAGGAGATATCTAAAATGATTCAATCTTTATCTCAACTAGTAAAGGTTTAAGGTATACCCTAGAAGCAACTTATCAAGGAGGCATAGACTTATTCCCCAAAGATCCACTAAAATCCCCCACCAAAAAGACCCTTGTGAAGGAACATACAAATAAAAGACCCAAAATGATCCTACCTAAGGAGGATACAGAAGGCTCAAGTAATAAAATCAGAGCCAAAATCACCAAGAACAGACAAGTTGAGAAGGAGAAGGAGATAGATGATATGAATGTATTTATGTAGGGATCCCCCCTTTCAGAGTAGATTCTCCTTTTAATTTTATTTTATTTTTGTCTTCCATTTTGATAGTTAACTGCTAGTCTTGTTATTTTGGTTTTTGGATCTCAGCCTGTGGGGCTCGTTTCAAAATACTACACTTTTTTAATACTCTACTTCCTAGTCCCTATAAAACCATGATTTTTACCTAATAAAATAAAAACAGTATCTTGGATCCCAATTAGAGTAAGAAAACACCACCCTATTTTCTTGGCTCCACCATCAAAATAATGGATGGGGAAGCTAGGGATGAAAGAATGGGATTTTACATTCTATTTACTCACTTCATTGGTTGTGGCATTGTTATTTTTTTTATTTTGTATCATTTTTACCATTACTTCCTTTACGATTAAAAGGAGAATCATGCTTTAGTTGTGTTATTTTTATTTTATGCTTATGTAAACTTGTATACAATTATGTGTATGAGTTATTGTATATATGTATGCAAATAATTATTAATTTTAAATGATTTAAGAGTTTTAATTTTAATATTTATGAATCCTTGATCTATTCAACATTCATTGAGTTGGATATATATTGAATGTTTGACCCATGAAATCATTTTCCATTGATACTAAGATGGGTTGAGTTTTATAATATTATTATTCAATTTTTATGTATGGATTAAGTAGTCTATCTTTAATGATGAGGTTGATCATTTGGTTTTATATTTGGTACCTAAAATTCATATATATAATTTAAAATACCATTATGAATTTTACTCTTTTATAATTAAACTATTATGTAATGTATATGCTTAACTAGGTTATGGATTTGACTAATCTTTCTTCAAGAACATAAAATTGGAACCTATAATATTTGAGTGTGTCATTTGAGTTTCATAGAAGAAGGTGAAATTTTTATGATTCTATTCTAAAATTGTTAATTTTATTTCAGGGTAGATTTATGCATCTATTAATTACATAAACGAACTAAGAAACAATAGTCTATGTTTGTTTTTATAATTTCATCTTGGTTTGGAGACACGAAAATACATTTCAATAAATAGTTATAGTGGTAAAATAAGTTGTAACATTTAGATAATTACCTATTACCAATGGATTATCCGTTTGTGATGGTTTCCTTGTCATTATAAGTTTTAAATACCAAGTTGATAATTAAATCGCTAAGATCTTGAAACATTCACTTAATTCATTGTATGCAATTTTAGTAAAATTATTATAGTTTTAATATAATTAGTATAGTGTGTATTATTAAACTGGGTTTATATTTTAATATGGTATTTTGAAATCATAATATAAGTAATCAAGGTTCAAGTACTTACATAGTCATTATTGGGGAGAGATGATAGACGCGAGCGGGGGTTTCAGGAGTGCCTGAAAGTTTGAAGTCGGCTGAGGAGAGCGGTCTACGCAAGGGGTGAGTCCCCAAGAGAGGGAGATGATTTATGTGAGTGAGAGAGTGAAGCTTAACAAAGTGAATAGTTGCCTTCCGTAGAGTCTAGATCAGCTGGTGTTGGTGATCCCTCAAGAGGTAGTTAAAGAAGATGTGGAGTACCTAACTGCCCACGCTTTGATTTGCAAATTTTTAGGCATCCAAATTTCTCTTTCGGCATTGGAAGCTTGGATTCACCATTCATGGCAAGTCGAAGGTGACTTTAATATTATGCTCACTGGGAATAGCTACTTTATGGTAAATTTTTCCTTTATCTTTGACCAAAATAGGATCTTTGAAGGAGGTCTGTACTTCTTTGACTGTATTGGTATTTTCATCAAACCCTAGCATGCGGGGTTCAATTTTGCAGAGGATTTGCCATCTTGCATTCCTGTCTGGGTCCACCTACCAAGACTCCCTCTATAATTCTAGCGTGAGGATATCCTATGCCAGATTGCTACAATGCTTGGGACTCCAACTACAATAGTACACCAATCACTGACAAATAGGTTATTTCTTATGCCCGCATCTGTGTTGATATTGATTTAAATAATCCTTTGCCATATACAATGGAAATTTGTCTGGGTTCTTCATCTTGGATTTAATAGATAGACTATGAGTCTATTCCCTTTCAATGCAAAATCTACCATGTATATGGACATCTTCATCACCAATTCCCTCATGCTTCTAAAGGTTCAGGTACACCTAATGAGCCCTCTAGCCCTCGAATGGACAATGATGGAAAGGGGAATGGCATCTTAGCTCAGGTAGGATCAATAAATACCCAGTATAATAGTGTGGCAAAAGGGAAAGTGTGATTAAATACTTCAAGTATGGGGTAAGGCCAATCTAATCATACTATACTGGACATGGATGGCTTTTTCCCAGTCTGACATTGTGCAAAGGTTCAAGGGCAGAAGCGCACACAGCTTGATCAGCAAGCAGATGCAGGATTCAACCTTTTTGAGGCACTTGATAGTATGCTTATTGAAGATGACATTCCTATTTTAGATTTGGGGGGAGGTTTGGACATAGAAGAGAAGTAGCTGTTGCATAGTGATGCCTAGGATATTGAGACTCAGCAGCCCCCAGAGTCCCTTCTTAATCCTAATTCAGGAGCCCTCGTGGTCTCATCAGTTTCATAAGATAAGGATGTCTGCTATGTAGATTTAGTTAAAGATGTGGGCACATCCAGTAAGGAAAAAGGGTCTTCTCCTACTCTAGGCTTAATGCAAAGACCATTTAAGAAAGTCTCCTTCACTACTCCTTCTAAAGTTGGGCGCAAGAAGGACCAGGACAAAATTAAAATCATAGGTGATTTACTGGTAGAATCGGGGGTCATAAAGACCTTGGATGAACATTTTACCCATTCTACTCAATGATTATTTTGTCATGGAATGTAAGAGGGTTGAATAGGACCCTCAGATAAAAATCTATGCACAAATTGGTGTTTGACCATTCTCCTGATATTCTTTGCATCCAAGAGACCAAACTCTCTGTGGACTCTATGCTCAACCATGTTCCTAATATCTGGCCCCTTGGCCAATGTCAGTGTGTTGGCACCTTGGGAAGTTCTAGGGGGATTGCCATGTGTTGGGATCCTTAGAAAGTTATGCCACTACACTAGATGTCTTGCCTTTCAGCACTCTCAATGGTTATTTCCTCTCTTGAAATAGGAGAGAGGATCCATGTTACTTCAGTTTATGCCCCTACCAATTTCCCTAGCTAGCTCAAGCTTTGGGAACATATCTGACATATCAAAAGCTGTCACCCCTTCCTGCCTTGGATTATGGCTAGAGATTTCAACTCAGTTCTTTGCCTAGAGGAGAAAAGAGGTGGTTTGGCTTGTTTAGGCCCTTCTTTGGAGCTTCTTCAACAACACATAGACCTATTGCATCTTTCTGATGTTAACCCTCTCAATGGAATTTTTACCTAGAGCAACTGAAGAATTGGTAATGAGGCCATCTCTGAATGCTTGGACAGGTTCCTTGTCTCTTGCTTTTGGCAATCTAGTGTTATTTCTCTTGTGTCTAAAATTCTTGATTGGAGAGGCTCCGACCACTGGCCGATAAAGCTCTCTACCGACCATATTGTTGTCCCCAAGAAGCCTCCATTTAAGTTTCAGCTGATGTGGCTTCGCGATTCATCTCTACATGACCTTATGGGCCATTGGTGGAGAGAGGGAGGCCTTGCCTATGGTATGGCCATGTATTCCTTCACCAAAAAACTCCAGCATGTAAAAATAAAGTTGAAGTATTGGAACATAAATTGCTTTGGGAATCTTCAGTCTATGAAGAAGAGGGTGCAAGAATGCTTAGATGATGTTACCAAACAAATTTGGGACCTAAGCTTATCTGAGGATCTACGCAATGAGGAATCTCAAGCATCTACTATTTTAGCTGAGTGGGAGCTTTGGGAAGAACTATACTGGAAATAGAAGGCTCGTATAGATTGGCTCTAGGAAGGGGACAAGAATACTACTTTTTTCCATAAATCTGTGCAAGCTCGGTGTAATAAGAATGTCATCAATTCTCTTGTTACTTCGAATGGGACTCGCTTGACCTCTTCTCAAGCTATATCTAGGGAAGCTATTTGGTTTTATTAAACTCTTTTCTCTGATGACTGACATTCAGATGAGCTTGCAAAAAATACTATTTTATCTTGTATTCCCCATATTGTGACAGCTAAAATGAACAACTCTCTTATGCACCCAATTGGTATGCTAGAATTGGAGGGGGTGGTCTTTAGCTTACACAAAGGCAAAGCTCCAGGACTAGATGGCTTCCTAGATAAATTCTTTCAATATTTTTGGGATATTGTTAAGCATGATCTGTTGGATGTGGTACAGGAATCTTACTCTAGCAAAGAAATGCTCTGGGCATTAAATGCTACTTTTTTAGTCCTGATCCTGAAAAAGGAATAGGTAAATCAGCTAGACTTCTTCAGGCCCATTTCACTTTGCAATTTGGTTCACAGGATCATTACTAAGCTCCTGGCGGAGAGGCTTAAAGTCTACCTCCCCACGATTATCTCTAAGGAACAAGGGGGCTTTGTTGCTAGCAAACAAATTTTGGATGGAGTGGTCATCGCTGCCAAAGCTATTCATTCTATGAATATTTCTTAGGAATGAGCCATGTTCATTAAGCTGGATATGGCCAAGGCCTATGATAGAGCCAACTAGAGGTTCTTGCATAAAATCCTTTGGGCTTTTAGATTCAACTAGGCTTGGATTAGTTGGGTGTTAAATTGTGTCACACCGCCCTCCTTCTCGGTCCTTATTAATGGTGAACCTTTTGAGCTTTTCAGAGCTTCTAGAGGTCTTCAACAAGGAGATCCACTTTCTCCTTACTTGTTTATCATATTGGCTGAGGGGTTGGGGTGTCTTATCAAGTATAGTGCTTCTCAAAATATTTTGCATAGATGGCAATGGGGGAATGGCTTACCCACCTTATCCCACCTCTAGTTTGTACATGATACTACCTTGGCTAGGAGAGCTCACATCTGAGAAGCTGAAACCTTTTGGCTTACCTTAGACACTTACTTGGTAGCATCTGGGTAAAAAATTAATGATCACAAGTCTTCCATTTCTTTCTTCAACACTCTTGAGTCCATCCAGCGAAGGATTGCCACTATCTTGTGGTTTCAGATTCATTTTCTTCCTATGACTTATTTGGGGATTCCTATTATGGTGGGAAGGTAGCCCAAGGTTTTTTGGTAGAATGTGCTTGACAAACTCAGACAACAAGTCACTCATTAGACCCATAGGTGGCTCTCTACTGCTGGCAGGGTGACTCTCCTTCAATCGGTGATTCAATCTCTTCATATTTACTGGAGCATGGTTCAGGCTGCCCCAATATACTTTTATAAAGAATTTGATGCACTTTCTCATCAATTTCTTTGGAGTGGAAATCTATAGAATACCAAATGGAGCCTTATCAAATGGGACACTATTTGTCAGCCAAAAAAGGAAGGAGGTCTAGGCCTGTGCTCTGCTGTTCTGTGTAGTCAAGCTCTCGCTGCCAAACTCTATTAGTAGTGGTGCTCTAGTCAAACGCATCTATGGGCACGTGTCTTGTCCTACAAGTATTTTCCTAGGAGTGAACCTCATGACATTCCCAAGCTCCCTTTGGAAAGGAGAGATTCCATGGTGTGGAATACCCTTAAGTTTGGAGCTCACCTTGTGAAACACAACCTCTTTTGGATCTGCAATAGTGGTTCTACAACACTCTTCTGGAGTGACTCCTGAGATGGATCACCGCCTCTCTTATCCTTACATCCACACCTACAACCCTTATGTGATCTTTTACTTTCTACTATTTGGAAGACAATGGATCATTACAAAGAAGATTTTAATGTAGGAATGGCTATTGGGTACCAATGGAAGCATTCGTCAGATTGGCCGCCAGGTGGCACTTTGGAGGATAGGGAGGAGCTGTCCCAGATTCTGGATTCTCAAAGATGTAGATATTTGTAGGATCAAGATGTTTTGGCTTGGGGGGTGACTCCTTTGGAAAATATTTGGTGTCTTCTGGGTATCTGGCACTGGCAAAACAACTTTTGGGGGACAGGGAAGTCACATGGTGGAAGAAAGTGTGGAACCGGTTCTCATGGCCTAAGTGTAATTTCTTCCTCTAGATTCTAGTGTATAATAAGTGTCTCACTTGGGACAATATTTGTAAGCATGGCTTCTAGGGGCCATCCATATGCATGTTATGTTTTAGTAGTGATGAGACTAGCTCTCATTTATTCTTTCAGTGTCAGATTGCCAAATAGATTTGGCACCTCTGGTGGAGTATTTGGGGGTGCACATGTTGGCATGGTTCATCTTTGTCTGAGTTTTGGGATTATCTAAATCAAGCCCCCTCAAATGCTTCATTCCTTAAGATTTCTTGGTCCATTGGGCCCTCCTTTATTCTGTGGCACATATGGTTGGAGAGGGATAGAAGGATCTTTCATGGTGACCACCTGCAGCTTGGGGACCTATGGAGGAAGATTCTCAATTCACTCCATGAAACTATTCTAGCTAAATGTGAAGTGGATGTTGCTCAAGACTAGGAATATTCTACTATATACTCTCAATTTTCCTTGGGTCTCGCTAAAACGATGTCCTCTACTCCCTACACATACCCGATGAGGAGATCCAGGTAGTAGGCACACTCTGTCGATTGCCAGGGTCGCTGGACCCCTCCTGCGCCTAGTTTTCTTAAAATAAACACTGACAGCTCCTCCTAGAGGAATCATGGAAGCACTGGCATTGGAGGCATGGGTCATGATAGCCAAGGTAACATTCAATTCCTCTTTTCTATCTATAAAGGCCAATACACTAATAATCTCATGGAAATTATGGCGATTCTGGAGGCATTGCAACAATGCTATCAACTCGACTGGAATAGAGTTATTTATGAGTCAGATTCATAGGTAATTGTTAATTTATTAAATAATCAAAACTTGGCTACTGTGGATTGGCATCTAGCTACGATTGCTCATCAGATCCTTCAGTTATGTAGCTCTTTGGAATCTGTAACCTTTATGCATATTCCCCGTGAATGGAACAGGGTTGCAAATTTTTTGGCTAAATGGGCTTCCGAACTTGGACCACTCTGGAGCATTTTGGATCATACAATGCTTCCCCTAAACTTATCGCAAAATCTGGATCAACTTGTTGACCAGGTTAAAAATCTTTAATTGTCTAGTTTTTGGCTTCATTTTTCAATAAATTTTTACCCCTTTTTAGTTAAAAAATAATAATATAAGTAATAAAGTTGACATTATTAAAATAAGCATGCACATGGGAGTAGTATTAGGTGAAAATTCATTTAAATTAAGCTACAATTTATTATTGTTTGGTATAATACAAAACCATTGGAAACATTGGTTTTAAGATAAACTACCAAAATGATTTATTATTATAACATATTGAATTAAGGAAAAATAAAAAAGAGATAAGTTAATTATCTCAATTTTTGATGTAAATTCATTATTATGTTTTTATGAGATGAGTAATCTCACTATTGGAATTAAAAATGTAGAGATTCTTGATTATTTTTATCTAATTACTTACGTATTACATAATCAATCTATGATTTGGTTTGGATCATGTGAAAGAGTAATGATCCAAATAAATTCTAGTTACATTATTTTAATTGAAGGTTAGATTATTTGGGCCACTTATCAAATATATCATTGATAATTGAATCCTATTGGTTTATTGTTAAAAGTGGAAAGTTTCTCCTTGAATATTAGATAAATGGCATCATTTGTTTTTATTGAATGTAAAAGAGGGTTTTAAAGGGACCCTACCCATATAAAATAACCACCACCATGACCAATTACATAAAAAAAGACTATTAAACATAGTAAGCAAAGACTTATCCATAGGAACAAAACAACATAAACACAATAGAGAAACGACTGACACACAACTTTCATCAAAAAGTAGACAAAATTAACCATGGGTTTTCTTCCATTCCTTATATGTCATGGACCACTCCTCAATCATACTCTAACTTTTTTTATCCAGTCCAGATACCAGATTATTATTCTCATTCTTAGTAGTGACCCCTTTGAGCTTCTTGGGCCTGGTTCTGTCCTCATTATCTTTTTTAGTATTAAAAAACACATACAAACATTCCATAATTTGCATAATATTTTTAACTATAACCTTGATGAAACTTACAAAGAGATTAAGCTTATCCTTGAGCTCTTTATTATTCCTTTCTATCATGGTAATTTTATTAGTAAGAATCTTAATTTGAGTAGACATTTCTACTTCTTTCTCCCTCATGAAAAAAAACCCATCCTTCTTATTGAAATTATTAATATTTGTTTCAAGAAAGTATGATCCTTCATAAACCATTAAAGGAAATATTTATATAGGTTCACTTCATCCTCAAGATGATCTAGTCTACTTTGATTATTGGCCACATTCTTCATATAATTAAGATAAAATTTGAACTGAGCATTAGGTTGGGGATCATTGATCTTAATACCAACATTTTCATTAACAACCTTGTTGGTCAAAACATTCTACTTATCCCATTCCCCAATGAAAGGTGGATTAAACATGATGTAAATATCATTTTCCTTGATAGTACGTTTATTTCTTTTACTACTAGTATGATAGTCTAGATCAATCACTGAATGTGGGTCCTTGAAGGGCTGGTCATTGACTATGTTCTCATCATTGTAATCCACTCTGATATGAGATAAAATTAAGGACTAAAAATTCTTAGGTTTAGGCTTAAAACTAATTCTTAGAATATGTTTGGAAGGGCCAATAGGAAAAAGGTTTATATGCTTCTTCTTAGTAATGGGATATTGAGGAATGGGGTTTTGGGCTTGAAAAAACTTGTGGATAATAAAATTGACTGCATGATATAGTGACTCTGTTTTCTTACCCAATTGAACCTCATGGATAGGATGCTCCAATGAATGAAGAATATATAAAGAAATTCTAATAGGGATATTATGATAGAGATAATTAAAGAATGGAAGATGATAGTAATGCACAACTTTGTAGCATTCATCAAGGGTAACATGCCTGGTGACCTACTCAACCACTTCATCAAAAGGAATTAGGAAAACCTCCCTTTTAAATCCACCTTGAAAAGATGTAATACTATCATCACCAACTAAAAATTTATCCTTATCTTGATTAATGTTTGTGGTTAACCTTATATACTTATTATCTTCAATATTGAGCCTTGTAACCCTAGAGATAAACTCCTCAATTATTTCTATGGAAACATTATAGATATTGACCACCCTGTCAACCCAATTCATAGTAAATTTATGTGGGAGATACACATCATTTCCAAAAATGTGATCAATGAAATTGGTAATATCCCCTATGTGGATAATTTCCCAAAGCTCTGGCTTCTTTCTAATGCAACCAACATTCATGGATTCCATTTTGTTCAGATCTTTGCCCATTGTAGAATACATATTAACTAACTTTCTTAAAGTTATGATTGAAAGGCTAAAAAAAATTTAAACCATCAATGATAATGTCCTTTGAATGATTAAAGATTTTGCTAAGTAATGATGCAAAAATATTAAACTGGTTCTTTCTATTATTAAATTCCTTATTATTACTTTGCATAAAGTACTCACCCTTATCAAAGGATGACATGTTGTGCCAACCCTGATCATAGATCCTACACCTTCATGACTAGGGTCATGATGTTATATTTATCCTTGTTAATGATATCATTGATATGATTAGATTGAGCCTCTAAATTGTTCTAAATTTTGAAATCATTTACCTCTACCCCTCTATTGGCAAAGGAGTTAACCAACATATTGCCTTCCCTATAAGTATGATAAAAGATAACCTTTTAAAATCCATTAATTAACTAAGTTATATCTTATATAATATGTAAAATAGACTAAGTAACCACATTCGTATTGTTGATATAATTTATAATATTGAGGGAATCCCCCTCAATATAAATATTTTTACAACCTAGCTCAAGAGACACGTGAACCCCCCACAAGGTTACTAATACTTCCAAGAAATGATTTGTTTACAAACCCATGCTTCCTTCATAATCAATGATAATCTCTCCCTAATTGTCTTGAATAACCACTCGTCCTCCTAAATTTCAAAGGTTCCCTTTAGATGACCTGTCAAAATTTAGTTTCATCCAACCATGTTAGGGATCCAACCATCTCACAATTCTCCTCAAGATAATATTAGGATCTAATAGGGGCCTATTCTCAAGGTTTAGTTTCCACTCCTTAGCAATAGTTTCCTCAAATGAAAAAAAGGGCAGCCTTTTCCCCATTTGAAAATTTTGAAATTTTTAGATACAAGGGAAAATATCCTATAAGACACTCTGAATAAGGGTTTTTCTTGTTCCAAAATATCCTATTATTTCACTCCTTACAAATACCCCATAGAAGATAAGGGAAAGCTAGATGCCAAAGATCCTTGAGTTTTTGGTTGATAAAGGGACATGACCAATCTTGCCAAGCCTCCATAATAGATGGAGGGATAACCTAAGAGACACTAAATTTTTGTAATATATATTCCAAAATATGAAATTACACACAATAAAAAAATGTGATTAAAAGATTCCAAGGCATCCTCACATAGCACACATCTATTAACCATAGTAAGGCCTCTTTTACTTAGGTTATCCATTGTGAAAATTTTGTTTTGAACACTCAACCACATGAATATGTTTATTTTCTAAATAAGATTTTTTTTTCTAAACTTGACCCAAAGTATTACCCCTCTTTATCAAATTTTGAATCTTCAAATAACTAGAATTGACATGATAGTTTCCATCTACTAAATCAATCCATGCTAGTTCATCCTCTTGCTAAAAATTTATAATATAAATACCCTTGAATATTAAATTAATATATGAAATAATGGTAGGTGAACCAACATCAACATTGTCAAGGGTCAAATGTTTCTAATTTTTCCTACCATGACAAACTTGAATATAATATGCCACCATATCTCTTGAAACAAGCGAGATAGGATGAAAAATTTTATGCCATGGTTTAAGAGTCTCCATGCAATGGTTTAGAATCCTAGGATATTTATATAATATAATATTGTGACCATTATTGAGCTTCGACTTACATACCTTTATTAAAGTACCCCTATTCTTGGAAAAGAAATTCCAAATTGATGACCCTTTGATAAAGGTAGCCTTAGTCAGGAAGGAAATAGGTCTATAACAAAGATATTTCACACATAAAATGTTCACCCAAGGAGTCAATTCCTTGAGGAATATCCAACAAAGTTTCATGACTAATGCCTTATTCATGGAGGTAATATTTCTAATACCCAACCCTCTAAAGGATTTCGGTAAGCAAACCTTATCCCATGCCACTAAAGGGAATTTATGAATATCTTCTATTCCTATCCATAAGAACATTTTTTGGATTTTGTCATTTTTTTCCTAGATAGCCTTGGGAATTTTGAAAAGGGATATAATGTAGACGGGGAGGCTCTCTAAGTCACTTTTGATGAGCAACACTTTTCCCACCTGAGAAAGTAGTGACCATTTCTAACCATAAAACTTATTTTGAAACTTTTTAATCAGAGGGTACCAAAATTCATCCTTCATTCTCCCTTTGAATAGTGGCATGCCTAAATAAATTGAGGGAAGATCCTTGATGTAGAAATTTAGAATAAGTGTAATTTTCCTTTGATGGAGACTCGATGCATTGACAAAAAATAAGTTACTTTTGGAGTAGTTAATCAACTACTTAGATATAACCACATACCTATCTAGAATAATATTTATTGTCTTTGCCTCCTTAACCTAAGAAGATGCCATAGAAATCATATCATTAATAAATTATTATTAAAAATATGGTTGAGCTTGGGAGGCTAGTTTAAAACCCTTCAAGCTGCCTTGTGCAAGTGTATTTAGAAGGTTCCTAGTAAGATAATTTGCCATTATAATGATCAAGAAGGAAGACAAAGGATCACCCTATCTAATACCATGATCACTTCCAAAAAAGCCAATGGTGAAACTATTAATAATGATAGAAAACTTGGACATTGAAATTCTACTATAAATTAACCTTATTATATTATTATGAAAACTAAACTTATTTAAAATTGAATCCAAGAAACCCTAGTCAACTCTATCATATGATTTGGCCATATCAAATTTTAAAATCATACCTACATGTTTACTTTTAGCCATAGAGTGTGTTATATCATGTATTACCATAATACCATCCTATATTTGCCTCCTTGAGACATATCCCCCTTGATTATAAGAGATGATTTTAATCAAAAGTGGTTAAATCCTCAACACTAAAACCTTCATAAAGATTTTTTAGATAAAATTACACATGATGATAGGCTTGAAATCTTTAAATTTTGAGGTCCCTTTCTTCTTGGGAATGATATATATAAAGGTATTATTAAACACTCAAAGAAGTTTTCCAGATGAAAACAACTCATCCATCACAACCCATAAATCATGCTTAATAATATCCAAATAATTTTGGATAAAAGTAATTAGAAATCCATCTGATCCTAACACTTTATCTTTGTTCATCAAGAAAACTATTTCCTTAATTTATATCATTATCATTGTTAGTAATAAGAGTAGGGACATGTTGAATAAAATCTTTTGTCAAGTTCCTATCGAGAACCGAGTTGGGAGAAAAAAAATCTTTGAAGAATCTCATTACTTTTTATTTAATGCCAATAAGATCAGTATGAAGGGAGCCATCCTCATCAAAGATTTTAGTAATTTTTTTATGACTTCTACTCTTGATCATAGTTAAATGAAGAAAAATATTTTATGATCTCCCTCCTTCAACCAAGTAGCCCTTGATTTTTGTCTCCAAAAAGACTCCTCTTGGTCAAGAATGGTGTAGACAATGGAAAACCACACACAATGGTTTTGGATGTAGAAATTATTTAGGACCCCCTAAGGACCACCTAACCCTTTTTGATTGACTAACCAACCCATCAAACCTTGGGTCTAGTTAGCTACTTAGTTAACTAAACTGATTAACTTACTAACTAACCCTTAAACCTAACCCATTTTAACTCACCTTGACCAATTTTCCTCTAAACCCTTGACCATCGATGGTTAGGCTGATCATTGATGCTCAGGTCCTCCTTATTCTTACATAAGTACTAGATTTGTGTAAGCTAACATGGAAAAATTAAATATATCTACCTGCCCATTACTAGTGAACTCCCAACCATCAAAATCAACAAGCCAACCTCCTAGGGAACCTTATATCCTCCATCTCTCTTTACTTGTAAAAGGAGGGGAATAGGAGGTGAAATAGATCCATCACACAAAACTTCTTACACACAAGTATTCAAGCTTCCTAGTCAATATTCTTCTAGAATTTTAGCAAAAACAACAGAGATCCAAACCTCTGCCAAAATTGCTTTCAAGATAAAGTACCGTTACTCTACCAAAATTTCTCTAGTTATCAACCATCAATCATTTAAAAATTAATAAGTATATTTTTACTTTAGTATTATTATTTTGGTTTTTAACCTCTCTCCCCCATTAGACCTTTTTTGCATCTTACCTTTTAACTCTTGGACCATTAACAAACCCTTACCTAATCAATGATCTAGTCTACAACTCCTTTTTTGAATATTTATTGAAATCATAGGAACCATCGATGCTCACCTAGAACACTGACAGTCACCTACAACTATCGATGGTTATGCAACCACTGATGGTTAGCCTAAATGTTGATGATCACCCTGACCACTGGTGGTCACTATGGGAAAACATAATAGCAAGTTATTTATAACCCCTTACCCTCAACCAAATATAACTTTTTGTGTCCCTACCTATTCATAAACCCCTACCTGATTTTATGAACCTAACTTAATCTATTTTAGCACTAGTATTGACCACTTATTACCATATTTAATTATTTTTCCTAATAAGCATTCATTTCTTCTTGTATTTCATTTCAGTTTTTTTTTGTTATTTTATGCAATTAATTTCATTTTATCTCTTTCAACTTAATTGTTATCAAAGAGGAGATTGACAACTTCTTAGCAAGCTCATGCTTCTTTGATTTAGCTCATACTAAGCAGTCCACCTAACTATATTTATAACAACCCTTTTTGTTAATGTTTTCTTATCTACAATTTATTCCTTCCAAAATAAAGAGGATCTCTCCGCACTCATATGGATTATGTGTGCATCAACAACTAAGTTCTTCTACCACACCCTTATTACTAGTTTCTTATCCTCTTAATCAAGAAATGAGCAAAAATTAAGAGAAACATTTTGGCATGCCTGATGGGACATAGCATCATCTAGGTTCCTTGTTATTCCTTTATTATATGCTCATATAATGAAATCTAAAATTTCTTTTGGGATTAAAATAAACCTTGCATACATTGATTTCTTGCTTGTTTTTAGTTCATCTAGTTAACTTAAAGGCAATAGTAATCAATCATAATTTCATTTTTGTTATCACAAACTTTACCAAACCACATAATCAATTAACACATCAAAATAATTGACATAAGGCCTGAGTAGGATTTCATCACATAGTAGTACACCTTACCCTTTGGCTATATTACTTAGAGGTCATTACCAAGAAGAGAAACCAAAACTCAATTGCCTAGTTGAGTCTAAACTCTAAAATTAAGTATATCTTGGCTAAACACCTAATACCCTTATTGTTATAGTGTGTGAAGTCAAGGGGTATGCCCCAATATCAAGTAGCCTACTAACTTGCAATACATATTTTTTGGAGAACCTTTAACACCTGAAACCAATTGTAGACTTCTTTTCTAGTACAAACACCTGACACCCTTATTGTTATAGTGTGTGAAGTCAAGGGGTGTGCCCTAATATCAAGTAGCCTACTAACTTTCAATACAATTTTTTTTGAGAACCTCTAACACCTGAAACCAACCTCAGACTTCCTTTCTAGTACCTAATCTACAAACCAAATTTCCTCTTCACACTTTCTAAGGCATAAGCCAAAAGTGATTTAAAAATAATCCTAAGTTTTAAATGCACTTTAGTGTAAGTTTTGATTGCCTTGAGATATTTTTCTTTTGTTTGATTTGTGTTTGAGTTATGAGTTTTTCATAATTTATTTTATATTCCTCACATGGTATTTACTAGACAACTATTGAGGAACCAAACCAACCAAGAATCATCTTCTTCTTCCTCTTCTTTCATGGAGTATACTTCTGATGTTGAGATTTATCTTCATCTTTCTCACCCTCTTACCATGCCTCAGATATTTTTCAAGGGTGATGTGAATTTCTATACCTTCCTTGATAATAACCCCATAGCCCTTCAACATTACCTCAACACCTTATCTCACTGCACCCCTATTGTTTTGGTTCCTTCTATGGATCCACCTTATGGTATGCCTCCCCATATTATGGTTTGAGCCACCTCTATCCAACCTATGTTCACCCAAGCATTTTATTCTACCCATAACCCATCTTTTACAACCACCCAAACTCAATCCAACATCCCAACCAATAGCCAAACACCCCCTATACCAACCAACACCCCTAACATAGGGACAACATCACCTGTTGTTACCTATACCTCATCCACCATGGGGATATCTTCTACCCCTATCTCCACCATTCCCCTTGTCACTACCAACCCACCAATTTCCACTTGACTTCAAAACTTGTTACTTTACATACCTCCTAACCTTCCATCTTACCTATACCTCATCCACCATGCGTATATCTTCTACCCCTATCTCCACCATTCCCCTTGTCACTACCAACCCACCAATTTCCACTTGACTTCAAAATTTGTTACTTTACATACCTCCTACCCTTCCATCTATTATCACAATATTTACCACTCAACCCCAACCAACTACTAACCCATCCACGCCTTCAAATCAACCCATATCAATCCCTTAACAAATACCCATGACATCCTACCAATATGTTCTTGATCCACAAGGATACATAATACTTTCTACCTAGCCTTTTATGCCCATTAACCCTATGTGGCATCATCCTAACCTTCAATGACCACATACCAATATGTGGAATCTTCTCAACCTTATACCACTTATCCATATATTACATGCACCCAACCTCAACCAAACTTACCACACAATTATCAATTTTTCCAACCCCAAACAAATATGGTCAAAATGTTAATGGACAAAATGACCAACCTACAGTCATCTATCTCTAGGGATCATAACCTTTCATCTTATGATCAAATCTATAATGAAATTATCCATCCATTCATCCCTATCCAATATTATCCTCCACAATAGGAACTACACAAGTTTTTATAGTTCCAAAGCAAGGAGGACCCCCAAAAACACTTAAGATCATTTCAATATTCTTGTTATTTGATTACATATGACGATGCCCTTTTCCTTCTTACTTTTCCCATGTCTTTATCTAGACCAGCCTTATATTGGTATAGTGATCTCACCAAGAACTCCATATTTTCCTTTTCTCAACTTTTCCAAATCTTTTTAGATCATTTATTAGTCAATATATCTAAAAAGGTCTCTATTATCAACCTCTACTCCATTAGGCAATTTGATGATGAATCAATTGTTGATCTTGTAGCTAGATGGAGAGGTCTTATCAACCAAATCTCTTTCTCTTTACCCAAAAATAATTTAATTGAAATATTCTCTTGGGGTTGTGCCAAACAAATTTCCCCAACTCTTCAAGTTCAAACTTTCAAGACTTTTGATTAGGCTTTCACCATGGCATGAAAATTAGAAATCAGTGTCATTAATGAGAGGAAATTAAAATTGAGGAAGAAAAATTCTAGCTTTAAATCTAATAACCCTTCTTCATACAAAACCACCAATAAATCTAACCATACCAACATCAAACCAAAGGCATCCACAAACTTGGTTGTCCTTAAAACTACTCCACCACCAACTTTCAACCAACCCAACCAAACCAACTCCTCTAACACTTCCAACCAAAAAAACTAAAATCAAAACTAAGCTACCCCAAAAAAATACACTCTGATAAGGGAGTATTATGCATTAGTTTTGGATAAATTTCTCAAAGCCAAAATCATACAACTTTCTCCAATAAAACCTACCCAACAAATTGATGCTTCTCACCCTACACTTTGTTGGTATAATGAAAACAATCTGTGTTTTCCACTGTGTCATTGGAAATGACATTAGTAGATGTAATACATTTAAAACCATTGTCTAAAATATTATTGATAAGGGAGAACTTATATTTTATAATCCCAATGCACCCCCAAATCAGTCCCTTGACATCTTCCATAAACCTTCCCCCAATCATGCCCCTTCTACCAATGATGATGATAATAAACTAGAATCATCTCACACTTATGAGGTCCATATGATTAATGTCATTATCAGTGAATTTATCATTGAGGATACCATTACCTCAAATTCCTCTTCCTCCATTCCACTTATTAAAGTGGTGGACTCACCCTCTATTTCATTAGACACCTAAACAGAGGCAAAAACCACCCCTTTTTCCTTACTAGATGAGACCATAGACTTACCCACATCTCCTTTGATATAAATACCAAAGGAGGTAACCATTGTTTCAATTACCTCTTCCCCCACTCCACCTATTAAAGTGGTGGTATTACCAACCATTCCTTTTTACATCTAAACAAATGAAACAACCATCTATGTTCCTTCACTTGAGGCCATCACACCTTCCTCCCCTATCATAGAACCACCCATTCTCTCTTTGGGAACCATCCTAAAAAAGGAGATCACCTTGTCTACACATTCCATGGAGGAAACATCCTCCCAAATATTGGAACCTTCCATCAAGAACAAAGGTGAAGAAACAATTCCCTCACCTCAACCTATGGGATTAATATTAAAAACCAATGACCAATGAATTAAGCCTATTTTTAATACATTTTATAGATTAGTCTAAATTCTATAGCTCACTTCTTAACCCAACCTAGATAGAGCCACCTTTTGGCACCATTTTGGGCTCCCCTATCAAAACAAACATGAATCTTCAACCTTACTTTCATCTACCATAAAACTTATCATCACCTCAATACCTTCATAAAAAACTTCTCCATCACAAAGTATAATGGAACCATCCAACCCACCTCCATATAAAATTGTCAAATCACCTTACGCATCTCTAACCAAACCTATCATTGCTCACCCATATTTATAGTTTGACTTAAACCCATCTATTCCACCAAATAAAACCCTAACTAAACCAAATAAGAAGGTGGAGCCACCCAAACTCCCACCTTGAACCAGAACCATACCACCCCCTTCACACTTACCTTTTATCTTAGGACCCCATCCTTCTACCATATTAAGATCTCATCCTTATACCAATAAGGTGAACCCTCCCATAACTACCTATTCATCATCTAGTGACCTTCTCATTTTGCTCTAACTACACCTACCTCCACCAAAGCATCAAACTCCCCATCATTATTAACTAACCAATCTACCTCTACCTTCCCATCTATCTCCAAACCTTCATCATCCAAATCTTCCACCTCCAAACCAATCGACATCAAACAATCCAAACCAAACCCACCTATCAAAACCATTCCACCACCAATAACTTCTATAGTGCAGCTTAATTCTAAGAAGGCTCCCAATCCTAAAACCAAAAACCTATCACCTCCAACACCTTTGCTCGAATCTTATTTGACCATTATACAAAGGTTGTTTTAAACCTCTTCCTTAAGCCTAACAGCTATCAAATATTTTGACCCTTCACATCCTAAACCATCATGGTTCAATTGATAATTTGATTTATTTATAACATAAGACTCCTAGACACAACATATAAAATTACAAATCTCTCCAAACACTTATCCATTACCTATGGGATGAGCATGATCTATTATCATATGAACCTTCCTTGAGCCCATTACCAACTCAACCACCAAATGAACCCATCCAACATTTACCTTCTCCTTCACTCTCATCTAAAATCTAGGAGGAACCAAAGTAGCCATCTATCCCAACATCTCCCCTAATCCACACTATCCATATGGTTATCCAATCTCAAGGCCAATAAAGGGATAAGGGAAAGGCCAAAGTGTCTATACCATGGACATACCCTTCTACCCCTCAACCTTCCAACCAAACATAAGAACCCTCACATTTACCTTCACCAAAACCCAAAATATCCATTTTGGGTGCCTCTCCTTCCAACCCTTCTGAGTCCATCCAATGAGTGGTTCTAAAACATATTCACTAGACACTAGTGAAATGGAGCCTTTACAAACTAATCAACACCTCACCCCATCACCACCAAGAATTGATAGAGGCCCTATAATTGATAGAGGTTTAACTAGAAGACCCTCAACCTCTTACATCTTTTATTGGATCCCTTCAACTTTATACCTTTGTAACATTCTAAGATTTAAAAATGCCTTCTATCCTAATCTTTCCCTCTTCATCACTGCATACATCTATCAAACTCACATTAAAAGGGTGATGATTAATGAAGAAGTTAGTATTAACATTATCTCCTCTCATAATTATGATCAAATCCAAATACCTAAGAATATCATGTCAAAAACTACAATGGTCCTCTACTCCTTTAATGATACTATGGCCACTACCTTGGGGACAATCATCCTCCACATCCTCTTAGGACCTCACACAATTATAGAGCTCTTTTACATTGTATAAGGCAAGTTTCAATACAACATATTATTTGGACACCCTTGGATCCATGCCATGATTTGTGTCCCATCTACCTTACACCAATGTGTCAAATTCAAACATGAGGGTCAAGTTGTTACCATAAAAGTTGACCCTAGTCTTTTTGCATATTGCAACATGACATAGCAACCCAAAAAAATTCTTTTTCCTCCCTCATCCACCTTACCCCCAACTTATAACAACTCCACCCCTACCATTGATGAATATTCAACTAGATCATCTATCCCTTGTTATCAAATCCTTGTAGAGGACCCCTTGGAACCCACATTCCAATGTCTCTCACTAGTGGAGTATCATCTTTTAGCCTAAGATGCTTTCCCTACTAAAGAGTATGATAACCTTGATCATGATCCTATTATGACCCCAACATTAGAACCATAATTATTTTTTGGTATCTCAACCATGAAACCAACTTAATGTATGGGGGACTTAATCATCCACTTCTTGCTTCCATCACTACATCTTCCACCCAACCGTTTACTTCCAACTTTTCCTATCTAGACAAATCAACATTTACCAAATTATACCTTCATAGGTGTGCCTAGAAAGGATTTGGCCTAGGCCATTATGAACATAGACCTCATGAGTTACCTTAAATCAAAACCCAAAAACCTCATGAGCTATTTGGCATTGGGTTTGTCTCACTAGAAGAACCCGCTAATTTACCAAAACACATTACCACCATTGAGGAAAACATCCCATCCTCACCAACCCAATCTCCTTTGAAGTTTGAGGATTTATAAATCATTCCTCCTAACTTTTTTAAGTCAATACTATTAGTTTAGCCCCTAGCTTATCAAAAAGGTGGCCAAACTAAAACCCTTCTTCTCATTCATCCTAAAATGATAAAACATGATTCTCCTACCATCAACACCATCCAATGTCAAGATGATGATTCCATTCTCACATTATTTGGTGTAGGGGATTATTATATCCACAAATCCCTTCCTTCTAAGAACCAAACCATGTTAAATGAATCCACTATCAATATCAACTCAGGTACTCAGGATAACCTTCACATTGTCAAGATTGGTCAATCCTTAAATTCTTCAAAGCAACAAGATTACCCTTATTCATTTTGTTACCAAAGAAAATAATTTGGTTGGTCCCATCAATATATGCTTGAAATTGACACTTCCATATCCCTCCATAACATTTTCAGCCATCCTGATGCTAAGCCTTTTTGGTAAAAGATTCATGGGATATACCCTCGCATCACCCTTCCAATCAAAGAAGAGCTTCGACATCTCTTGTATATTGGATTTATAAAACCTATCAACTATCCCAAATTGGTTTATAATAGAATTCCTATTAATAATCCCACAGAGGGACTTCACATCTATATTAACTTTTGTGACCTCAACTGTGCTTGCCCAAAAGATGATTTCCCTTTGCCTAGCATTGACCAACTTGTTGATCTTACAATTGGCCAGGAGATGTTATCTCTCACGGATGATTTCTCAAGATGTAATAAAATCTTGATAGCCCCTAATGATTAACATAAAACTTCTTTCATCACCCCATGAGGAACCTTCTACTATAGGTTCATGCCATTTGGTCTGAAGAATGCTAAGGACACCTACCAACGTGCGATGACCTACATCTTCCATGATCTAATCCATAAAATTGTAGAGGTATATGTATATGATCTCATTGGAAAATTTAAATATAACAAGGATCACCTATATTTTCTCATAATCATCTTTGAATGCTTAATCCATTTCCATGTCAGACTCAACCCTAATAAATGTGTTTTTGGGGTCCTATCTGGAAAGATTCTTGGATTTATCATCTCTCTTATATTAATCAAAGTAGAGCCTACCAAATTTAAATAAATTTTAGAGATGCCACCTCCAAACCACGTTAATAAACTATAAAACCTATAAGAGAAGCTCTAATCCATCTGTCCCTTCATCACTTAGTTATCAGATAGATATAAACCCTTTTACCACCTTCTCAAGAAAGATATATATTTTAAGTGGACTAAGTACTACCAACAAAAATTTGATTCAATCAAAGAGTAAATACTTTCTCCACCTATTCTTACCCCTCCTAAAGAGGACCAACCCTTCTACCTTTATATTTTTGCCACTGGCCATTCCCTAGGGGTAATGCTTGCTCACCTTGATGAACAAAACAAAGAACAAGTTATCTACTACTTTTCCTTACCTTAGTATTTTTGGCTTCCAAACTTCATCATTACCCTATCAATCACAAAACTTTCATCATTACTAACACTGACCCACTCAAGTACATGCACTCTAAACCATACTAAAACCAACGTATGTCTAAATGGCTCATGTTTTTAGCTGAGTTTGACCTTGTGTTCCTCTATTAGAAGTCAGTTAAGGGAAAATTCATTGTTGACAAATTGGATAAATATCCTTTACTAGAAAACCAACCACTTCCTCTTGCATTTCTAGACAAGTTCATCATGACTTTTTCTTAATAGGACCCTACCTACCAAATGACCATGTTCTTTGATGGCTCAAAATGCTAACATGGTGGGGGTGTCAAATTTATTCTCATTCCCCATAATGGTGAACCTCTTCCCCTTTATTTCAAACTTGATTTTTAGTATAGAGCCCTAGTAATAGGTCTCTAAACTACTCTATCCTTGGGAGTTAAGATGATCAGTATCTTTAATGATTCCCAACTTATGCTCAACCAGGTCAATGGATCCTACCAATGTAAGAATGATATCTTGAAAAAGTAAAAGTAGTTAGTATATGTACTCTTAACATCATTTGATCACTACCTTATCCATTTTTTTCCATGATCTACTAATAATTTCATGGATACAATGGATTCCCTTGCTTCCTAAATCTCATCTGCACCTATTGATTCTAAAATAATTGTTGCCCACTACTTTATCACACCTTATTATATCCATTTTGACCTTACTAACATTTTTAATGTGGAAGAATATCCATCATACATATGGTATGAGCAAACCTTTAACTACCTCAACCTCAACATTGTTACTCCCAACCTATCTAGGAGTGCCCAAAGAGCCCTTGTTTAGAGTACCTCTCATTACACCATACTAGGGGGAATCCTTTACAAGCATAGTTTTGATGGCCTCCTTATCCATTTCCTTCATATTCATGAAGCTTCCCATGCTATCAAGGAAATTCATGATGGAATATATGGGGGACACTTTAGTGGTTTACCTGTCACTAAACACATTCTTCACCTTGGCTGCTATTGGCCCACCCTCAACCAGGATTGTTATGATTATGTAAATAAGTGTGTTAACTATTAACAACACGCAAATTTACATCATGCACATACATATGGCATTCAATTATCTAAATACTATTTTCCCTTCTCATAATGGTGACTCGATCTCATTGGAAAAATCAATCCTCATTATTCATAGTGACACCAATCCATCATCACCACCACTGAGTATTTTACCAAATGGGTAGAGGCTATTCCTCTCATCTCAATCAAAGCCAATAAGATATTTGAATTCATCAATCATCATATCATTTATCATTTCAATGTTACCCATAAGATCATCATCGATAATGGCAAATCTTTCAAAAATAACAAATTATAAGGTCTTTATGATGTATTTGTCATCAAGTTAAGATTTTCCTTGCCTTACCATCCATAAGAAAATGGAAAAGTGGAATCTTCTAACAAAAACATCAACAAAATTTTAACCAAAGTAGTTAGTGCTTTAGGTTGGACTATACACTTACACATCCCTTTCACTTTATGGGCCTATTACACAAGCATTCAAACCTCTATGGGTGATACCCCTTTCTCTCTAGTATTCAAAGCAGAGGTAATCTTGCCTCTCAAAGTCCATATTCCTTTTATTCACATATCCTTGTAAGACATAATTTATAAGAATAACTATCATCAAGAACATTTATCATGACTTTATCTAATAGATGAGCATCACCTTGTAGTACTTAACCATCTTTGTGTCTATCAAGAATGAATCAATCATGCCCATAACAAGCACCTGAAAAAATAAGAATTCAATATCGAAGACTTTGTCCTTAAGTAAAACCAACATATAACCAATATGGAGAAAATAAAAAGAGGCAAGTTTGCTTTCAATTGGCTTAGACCCTACATCATAACTCACAAGTATGGATCAAGAGCTTACCATTTGTCCTCTCTTGAAGGCAAACTAGAACCTAAGCCTCTCAATGCTTTGCATCTACATCCTTTATTTTATTAAATAAGGATCAAACTCACCTTCTTGTCTAACTTAAGCTCATCCCTTGATTTATAAGAATTTCACCTTTACTTACCTATCACTATCCCTTTGAGGAAAACCAATTACAACATAGAACCATGTGCTTAACCATCACAGTCATAGCCTAATTCTATATATGGGTACCATGGATATACCCATAACATGGTTATCATGGATAATTTACATCTCTAATTAGATGGAATCCCATGGTAATTATCCCTCAAAACAACCCCTTTCATTTATTATTAACCTTTCATGCTAAAATTTATACCCTCATAAATGTAAACCTCTAAGCCTATATAGACTTATCCATGTCTAAACCTAGCATCAAACCAATTTGGGATACCAAAATATCACTTGGGTTAGATGTATCTATAGTTATAGATTGTTCCCTTGAAGGATAACTACCCAAAACTAAATTTCTTAAAAAAATAGACTACTCCCTTGAAGGATAACTACAAAATAAACAAAACTAAATTTAGACCACTCCCTTGAAGGATGGATAAGTCAAATTTGTCAAAAATAATCATTTGAAGCTTCCTACATTGATTATTCTCAAAAACCTATCAAAATAGTAATAAAAAAAGACCCTATATAAAAATTAGAACAACCTATCCTAAGGAAGTTGCAATTATCTTTCATATATAGCATTAGTAGACTTATTGCATCGATCAATCTATACCTTAGATGAAGACATGGACTTGTATATTATGGTTCTTATGTCAATTTTTTCAAAAATATTCATTTAAATCTTCTCACATTGATTATCTTCACAAATCTATCAAAATAGTAATAAAAAAAGACTCTATATCAAAATTAGAATAACCTATCCGAAGGAAGTTGAAATCATCTTTCATATATAGCACTAGTAGACTTACTACATTGATTAGTCTACAGCTCAGATGAAGACATGGACTTGTCTATTATGGTTCTTAGGTCACCCATAAAAGGTGAAAACTAACCCACATAAGGTTACCTTACCTATAACCCATTTACCCTTCACCTACCACCCATCTCCCCTTTGTACCATTTATAAATCAAATGATTATGAGCTTACTTAACACAGTGATATCAAGACACCTTTTTATCAACCAAATCATGCTAATGCAAAGCATTCAACAGGCTTATGTTCCCTAAGCCAATCTAACTTTGGTTTTTTTTGTCCTTACCAATGAAAAAGCGACATGTTTTTTTTCCTCTTCTTATCCTCTCTTCATTGGTTCATTTAGACATATGTCTCATGATTCTTATCTCTTTTCCCACATCTAGTTCGTTATCTAACTTACTTTATGTGCTTTCATAAACATCATATCATAAGCCACATCAATAACCATAATCAAAACATCAATCACCATAATCAAACCATCAATAACCATATTCAAACCATCAATAACCATAATCAGACCACACATCACCGTAAACATCATATCCATGAATAAAACAAAACATTATCCATAATCATCACATTCCCAAGCTACTGAGTCCACATGTCATAAAGATAAAATCATAAAACATGAAAACATATAAAACATGAACCATGCAACATATACCACATCTAGATATAAATCACATCATCATGAACATCATATACATTATGTCCTCAAAATAAATAATACATGTAATAATGTGTGTGTGTGTGTGTGTGTGTGTGTGTGTGTGTGTGTGTGTGTGTGTGTGTGTGTGTGTGTGTGTGTGTGTGTGTGTGAAATCATGTGCATCTCATTGCATTATAAGATAGGTTGGTATCAAAATCATGTACATATATATCTATACATCATAGCATATCATATCATGCCTTTGGTGCACCACAACCACTAGGCCCACTTGCACTACCACTACCATCTAGTACTGATCCTCTTAATATGCCTACCTATCCACCTATCAAATCATCTCATTGACCTAATATTGCCAAAACTACCCCACCTAGTAATCTAGCTCTATACTCACCCCATTAGGGCTGCTCAGGATACTATACTAGCACTATGGCCTCATAATACCTCAACACCACCACTGTGGCTAAGTATCATGTCACAAGGATGATACATGGTGGTCTTACTAGTACTATGACTGCTCTCCCCTCTATCTCAAGGTATCCCTTTCCTAATTCACCAATCTTAGTGAGGTCTTAGCCTGATCTCTCTCACTTATCACGGTGGCAACCTGACCCTACAATGTCACAATCTAGCCCTTTAATGTGGCTACCTATCCCTATAATGCTACAATTTGTGCCTATGTAGTAATTAGTGCTACTCTTACCTATTCATTAGGGACACCACCTAGTATTTGTATTTATGAACCCCCACTAGCTAGATCTACATCCATGACCTACCAACCCCATCATCCCACCCAAAATAAACCATTACATAAAGTGCTTGGTACCATGCTACATAGACATCAAAAAAATTGGCATAGTCAATCCCTATTCTAATGGGTAGCTCCTCAAAATATAGGAATACTCTTTTAGCTATGGCTCAAATAACAAAAACTCAGCATCCTCCCTCCTGTACCTCAGGAATGGACCTAGAATCCCCTGCACTAGGTCAACCTACCTCTAAACTCTATCAAATAGGATGAGTTTACTATTACCCTCTCTCCTCCCATAGATCCATCTCTAGCTCTATAATGATAATGTATGATATCCTATAGAGTGCCCACTAAAGAAAGCCAACATATGGCCTCCAAACAACATCCCCCACAACCTAGCGATCTAATGCATTCCTAAACTAATCAATATCCTTCACACCTCCTCTAGATCTTGTAAGTGTGTAGTCAACCCTCCACTACATGAAACCTACTCTAAACTCCATCTACGTGTAACCCTCTCATGGTTTCCCTAATGGTCTTAGAAACCTAATGTGATTGAATGCCCAACAAAGAGCACAAACACCATGATGATCATGTACCTCCTATGAGCTCAAAATGCCTAGAGCTCCATGTATATATGGACTAATAAAATTGGTGCTCACCTAAACACTATCCTACCAAGAAACATATCCACTAACACTCCCAATAATAGATACAAAAAATACCCACTATTTGAATTTAGTAAGGCCAAATAAGAAACTACCACCACCATCATCATCATCAAATGCCTCTCATCTCAAGCCCTATGGTACAATGGCCCATAACCAAAACCACTAACATGCCACTTGGAAAGGGATTGATCCTCAATGTATAAGAGATCTATCTGCTCATCCCTCTCCTCACTCTCAATATGGTATATCAGATCTTCCTGAATTAGAAACCATGTGATCTTATGAACATACTCTAGTATGATGGTCATCTCTCCTATCATCAAGAGGAAGGTGTTCATGGTTAGATCCCATCTCTTAATGAGGGCCATGATCATTATCACATCTTGCAATAAGTGTTGATAGTATCTCATAGTTCTAAGGTTGACCTCCTCCATATGTGGCTAATCTTCCCTAGTCATCCTTCCATAGATCTCTACAAAGATCCTAGGAACCCAATCCCTTATATAGATCTGATTTCATGCTTGTAAAAAATCAAAGTTAGCATGCACACTTAGTTTTTGATTTCCATTACTCATTTCTATTACCTTCATTAATTATACCCAAATCCACCTCTTTGTCAACCTAAGCCCACCTAAATCAACCTATTCCAATACTAACTCACAACCATTACCTCTACAACATTACCTCTAACACTTCAAAGTGACCCTCACCCACAAACATTTTAACACCTACCTTAACCTATTTAACCAACACCTAACTTTTTTTTTAAAAAAAAAACACCTATTCTAACCCATAACCATTTCAACACATCCTATCCTAGCTTACACTTGGAATTTTAACTACTCCAACCCTTTAAAAAAATTTTCCTATTAAAATATACCTTCTCCAATCAAATGACTATCGATGATCACTATGACCACCGATGCTCAAATGACCTTTTTATTTTGGTGGTCAACCACTAATGGTCAACCCTAATCATCAATGGTTGGGTCAAACTATTAATGGTCACTATGTGTGACTACCAATGGTAAAACACCTAAATGTACCTTCTTAAAACCCAATAAAATAACAAAATTCAACAAATCAATTACCTATTTCTATCCTATACCCTACCCTCAACCCAAATACTCTTTTAATTTTGTATTTTATTGAATAATTTTCAAATCGTGAACAAAACCTAATTCTAGGTCAAATCGCCCAAAACCCTACCAAGATAACCATAAACTACCCAAATTCAACTTCAAAACAACCAAATCCACTAATTTATCAATTTAAAACACCACCTACCTCATTTCTCAATTATTATCAAGGATGAAGCCCACATCCTATTGCTCAGCCATGTCCTTGTCTACCCTACATCCTTGGTCCCAATAGATCACCTCAACACATGCCTCTAACCTATCAATTTCACCAAGTCAAGAAATATTCAATCAACCCTCTCACACAAAATGGCAAATCACTAAATTTATAGAATGCATAGAAAACACACAAGTCAAATTTCAAAAACTAAAAATGAAATTTCATTTTCACTTTTTATGTTCCATTATTTTAGGGTTTCCCTTTGACCATCAATGATCAAGGTGACCATCTATGGTTGAGTTTGGGACCCTTGACCATTGACGATAAGGAAAACCCACCTTTCCCACATTTGTTTTTTTAAGTACCAACACCTTAGTGCATCATTTTTGGAGATTACCTTCTCAAAAAAACCAAAACTAACCTATAAAGAATACCATTTCTAACCGAACAACCACCCAACTATTTTTACCTTGACGTTGGCCATTTTTAGCCTAAACTACTCCATATTTGTGTGATGATCTTACCTAGTCTTTCTGATCACACTGAATAACCTTGCCATGTTGAACATTTAAATTTGCACCACCTAGTACACACTAGACCATTTTTTTCTAAAGGATCACTTCTTACCTTGGATACTTGTAAAAACACTAACCCTATCTAGGAGAATTTGATTAGAATAACCTAATCAACTATGTCTAATTTTATGGCTTGGTTACCTTGTCACTAGTCCTTCTAAAATTGACCTTATTTTTACCAACTATGGAAACCTTAGTCCTTGCATGATCTCGAATATCATACTTAGTCATATTTTATGAACATATTTTTGCTTCAAATACCCAACCACCCTTGTCATCAACCTTATGACTCACCATATATGTTTGTCAAATCTTGACTCAATTTTAGTTTCACCTCATCAACTCCTAGATTGAGGGGAAACACTTCCTCCCATACTTAGGACATCTAGACCTTTGACCAATAATCCATTTTTGTTTTGAAACTTGTTGATTCAAATCCACATAACAAAATTAGATATAATGTAGACACTGGAAAACCATACACAATGGTTCTAAATGTTGAAATACCTCAGGACCCCTTAGGGACCACTTAACCCTTCTTGACCCACTAACCAACCCATTAGACCTTAGGCCTAGTTAACTACTTAGTTAATTAAAATATTTAGCTTAATAACTAACCCTTAAACCTAACCCCTTTTAACTCAACTTGAGTTATTTTCCTCTAAATCCTTATCCATTGATAGTCAGCTTGATTGCTAATAGTTAGGTTGACCGTCGATGGTCAATTCCTCTTCATTCTTACATAAATACCAACTATGTGCAATATAACATGGTATAATTAAATATATCCACCTTTCCTATTGATAATGAACTCCCAAGCATTGAAATAAAAAATCCAAGATCCTAGGGAAACTTCTATCCTCCATCTTTCTTTGCCTATAAAAAGAGGGTAATAGGAGGTGAAATAAATCCATCATCACATGAATTCTTACACACATGTATTTAAGATTCCTAGTGAGTCTTATTCTAAAAATTCAATAACAATAATAGAGATATGAACCTATACTAAAATTTCTCTCAAGGTGACGTACTGTTACTCTACCAAAATTACTCCAACTATCAACCATCAGCCATTTAGTAAGCAACAAGTATATTTGTACTTTAGTATTATTATTTTGGTTTCTAACCTCTCTCCCCAATCAAACCATTTTTGCATATTAATTTTTAAATCCCAGACCCTTAATAAACCCTTACATAATCACTAATCTAGTTTACAACTCCTTTTTTGAATATTTCTAAAAATCACAAGAACCATTGATGGTCACCTAAACCACCAATGGTCACCTATAACCATCGATGGTTACCTAATCATTGATGACTAACCTAACCATCAATGGTCACCTTGAGCATTGATGGTCACTATGGTAAGAAATAATAAGTTATTTCTAACCCCTTACCCCTGACCAAATCTAAATTTTTGTGTCCCTACCTGTTTATAAACCCCTTACTAATTTTATGAACTTGACTTGATCTATTTTAGAACTAGTATTAACCTGTTATTGTTATATTTAGTTATTTTACCTAAAAATCATTCATTTATTCTTGTATTTTATTTTAGTTACTTTTTATTATTTGATGCAATTATTTTCATTTTCTCTCGTTTAACTTAATTGTTATCAAAGAGTAGATTGATAGCCTCCTAGCAAGCTCATGCTTCTTGGATCTAGGTCATGCTAGGTAGTCCACCTAACTGTGTTTCAAAAAACCCATTTTGTTAGTGTTTTCTTATCTACAAGTTATTCCTTCTAGTACAAAGAGGATCTCTCTACAATCATCTAGATTACATGCATATCAACAACTAGGTTCTTCTACCACACCCTTATTACTAGTTTTTATCTTCTTCCTTAATTAAGAAATGAGCAAAAATTAAGAGAAACAAATGGACTAAAAAACTACCTCTAGTTGTTGTTCATGATGAATGATATGTTCTTGAGGACTTAAGAGCTAATACAATCCTCAAGACTAAATAACTTTGATTTGATATCCTCTTTTTGGAGAAAGATATTTCTAAGTACTTTGTGATTCCAAACATGGATTTTATTCTTAACATTTTTTAATTTTTGAGAAAATTTAAACATAGTTATCCCTGTAGCATCCACATTCCTTTATTCTTATAAAAAATTATGGGTGAGAGAACCATATATTCTCAAATTTGAATGGTGTTTTCTAAGTTTTAAAACTTGTCAATATGTTTAACTCTAACATAATGTGATTTGATCTAATCTTGGGAAGTGATGATAGGGAGAAATGTTGAATACTAAACCATTTAGGTGAGATGAGAACATGATCCAATATTTTTTAAATAATAATATTACCAGTCCTCTTATTCAACTAGGTGAAAGGGTATCCTCTCAGTTTGATTTCAAATAGCCCATTGATAGTAATGAACTTAGTGAGATCCTCCATACTATCTAATAAGTATTAGACACCCTTTTCTTCTCTCCTATACTAATTAGGGTATTGAAATCACCCACTATCATCCATTTAAACTTTTTACATGTGTTTTTGAAAGAAACTAGATCTCACCATAGTCTTCTCTGGCCAATAATTGTATTAGGAGTATAAATATTTTAAATAATCCAAGAAATATCTTTTGAAATATCAATAAACAAAATAGCTAAATGGTATTTATTTTCAACAAGAATTTCACCCTTTACCCTCTTATCATCCTAAAAGGTATCAATGCCTCTAGATGCTCCCTCAGAGCCTATATGAGTTAACATTGTCTCCTTCCAAAGTTGATCTTTTACTTGTTTCAATACACTACTAGCCATTTTTATTTCTTGGAGTACAATAATTATTGGTTGATTATTAATACACATATCCCTTAAAATTATATGTTTACTAAGATGGTTTAGACACCTAATATTCCATGACATAACCCTTATTATTCCTATTTATTTTATTGTTTGGTAGATTCTCTATTTGATTTGAGTTTTAGAATTGATTTATAGCCATTCACTATCTCATTCTCTATTTTACTCTATCTAGTTTCAACCAAAGAATATCCTCCTTTTTTATTTCTTAATCATGTATCTACTTGCCTCTTATACCCATCTAAAGCAAAATACTTCCCCTCTTTAGTAGAAACTAATTTAAATCTTAGGGAGGTACATCAATAGGATAGCCTATTAGATAATTCCTTTTTCTCCATATCATTTCTATTGACCATCTGTTCCTGAGCTGTGTAAAAAAAAGTACCTTCTAATGGAAATAGGATCCTTGGGGACACACACACAGGTGATGTCACCCTCTTCCATATTTTCTAAAAATTGGAAAATATTCTTATCCATCAAGGATGCATAATCTATTGGAGGATGTATAGAATTTTGAAGATCTATAATCTCTTGATCCAACTCATTGAGGCCAAAATGGCTTTGTATTTTTTCTTGACGATTTCTTGAAATAATTATGTTCTTTCTCCATTTTATAACTTTTATCATATCTACTTCTATCACCTTATTAATATTTTAAGAATGAAAAATGTCCCTTATGTTAACCTCTACTAAAATTAGATTATATCATGATTTAGAAGCATTAAAAATGTCTAGAAATGTTGTAGTCTTATCTTGGGTAGAGATAATGTGATTATTAAAAGAAGGATCTTTGAAATGGGTTTGATTTTATTGAGATAAATATTGAATGTTTGTTGAAATATCTTCTATGTTGGGATTAGGTTTCTTTAGCCAAGTGTGTTGATCCTTTTTTAAGACAAAAGTATTTCTTTTTTTTACAAAGGAGGGGCAATTTCTAGTTATATGTCCTAGTTTCTTGCATCCTTCACATTTTAGTAAAGAGTACTCATATTCAATATTTATAATCCTTTCTCCACTTGAAGAATTAAGAATAAAAAAATGGGGTAGTTCTTGATCCATCCTTACATTGACACAAAATATGGCATGCACCATATGGGTCCTAGCTATAGTTTCAGAGTCAACGATGATAAGATAGTCAACTTTTTTTTCTATATTGATGTGTAAGTCTTCTTCCCAAAATTTTAAAGGTAGACTAGGAAGATGCACCCAAATGGGCATCATATGAACATTTTCCTATTTTGGGTTAAATCTTACCTTCCATTTTTTCAAAAAAAGGCTTGATCTTCCTATGAACCAAGGGCCTCCTACCAAGATTTGATCAATGTCTTCATCATTGGTAAATTTTATAAAAAAAACATTACTAAGTGCTTAGATGTCCAAAGACCCTTTATTTTCCAGTGGATCTTATCCCAAACCCTAAACTATTCTATGTTTGGATAGGGACCAAGAAATTTTCCCACCAAATAAGAAGACCACCATAAAAAATCCTTAGTTTTTAAATACTTAGGGATGGCAATGTGAAATCCCCTCAAACATTTTATGATGGATAGATCTATTGTTGTAAAAACTTATTTGTACTCTCCTATCTTTCCTTTGATCTTGTATACCCATGAACATTTACTAGTGATTACCAACATCTTAGAGAATCTTGATGCCATATATTTATCCCCTACCTGAGGATCCTTGATAAAGAGAGGTTTATTACTAACCTTTCCATTATTTTATCATGTTTATCCAAATTGATTTTTACTATTGGTGTGTGGTAAGGCACAAATAATCCTTGTGTAGAGGAGGACACACTCTTCAAGACCAAATTTGTGAGCAACACTTTCGACCCACCTAGTTCCCCCTCACCATCACTAACATGACTTCCTCTATTTCTAAACCTAATCCACTTTTTCTGGATCTAAATAAACTATAAGACTTAATTTAATGGTAATTCCTTAGTTCCATGAACTAAGACATATAAGTAATTGTTACCACCTCAGGTAGGTGACACTAAGAAATCTTATAATCTATTTCATGTCTTATGTTTTAAATACATGTATATTAAATGGTTTATGTTTTACGAATGTATGTACTCACTATGAATTTGAAATATATTATCAGTTAATGGTAACTAATGTGTTACAAGATAAAAATAATAATGTGGAATTAAGTCAGTGATAATAAATATCTAAAAAGGTAATATTGTCTTGCTTATTGAGGGTGATAATCATATTTATTTATAAAATTTAGGGAATTTGTAAAATCTAAAAATAACGATATTACATAATATATTTATAGGTTAAATTCTTAATTCTAAATAAGTTTAGAGATTTAAAAGATATGGATCATTTATATTTAATTTGATTCTTTAATATAAGAATATTGGATCTTGTTGATAAAGGTTTCAAATACATAATTATTCCAATGTATAAGAATTTTCCTATGAATAAATTTAAAAATAATAGGGATATTATGCTTAAGAGGATGATGTATTTTATTACTAAAAGTTTTCTAAATGTTATGTTTAGAAAATTTATATACATCTATTTTAAAAATGATGATGGATATCATTGGACTAAAATTATGACATGTTAGCATGATTGATATAAACACATATGGCTCATAGTATAACTATACCTACTAAACCAAATCTAATCATTTTTCAGTTTATGAGTGTGATCCCACACACTTATACACACCAAATTACATATCTAATGTGGAATTAAATAATTATTTATATTATCTTCTTAATCTTTTTTAACATTAGTTAATCATCAAATAATGATCCTATTCCTCTTCTCTATTTAGAGTTGTGATAAAAGAAGAGTGACATGTAAATTATCTTGTTGTTTTTCCTTATTAGAGTATGTTTTACACTTAGTTATATAATCCTTTATTAATTTTTTTGGTCATTATAACTTGGTACTAAACTAAAATAGTGAGGAAGCTAGTTCTTGGTTCTCAATCTCCATTATAGTCTTTACTAAGCTCTGTAATTGACTTGAAAATTGAGGATTTTAGTCATTATAGTGATTTGGATATAAATTCACAAGCTATTAAATTGGAAAATTTAATTCAATTTCACTTGGTGCATATCATGTAGTTAAGTTTCTAGTAGCTAATTCCTTTGTTGGATCCTTCATTCATGAGAAATAATTATAGCATAATAGTCCTTGTCACCTATCTATCCAATTTGAAATTGATTTTATGAGATAGGTTTTCATGAGGATTCTTTTATACGTCTCTCTTTAGCTTGTTTTGATTACTTATTCATCCCTTTAAGTTTTAATGTATCCATCTAACTTTTATATTTGTCACCATGTCACTTAGTTTTATTATGTTTATATTATTATTATGGTAGATAACTATGTTAATAAGAATATGTAGAGGCACTTCTCTTTATCACTTGAATGTGTCTTATAAATCTAACTCTAAATTCTATCCATGTATGGAATAGTGAGGAGATGTCACGTGAAATTATGTGTAGTGGTTAACTATGTTAGAATGAAAATGTGGAGCAATAAGTACTTAACTTGAAAATGAGGGATTTTATTCATTATAGATCTCTAGATAAAAAATTTCAAGAAAGAATATTGGAAAATGTAATTGAATTTCACTTAGTGCATAGAATATAGTCAAGTTTCTAGCAACTAATTCATTGCTTGAATCCTTCATTCATGAGAAATAAGTGTAGCATAAAGGTCCTTATCACCTATCTATCCAATTTGAAATTTATTTTATGAGATAGGTTTTCATGTGTATTATTTGATATGTCTCACTCTTTCACTTATTTTGATTACTTATTCATAACTTTAAGTTTTAATGTATCCATCTACCTTTTATATTTGTCACTATGTCACTTAGTGTCAATATGTCTCTATTATTGTTTGGTATCTAAATGTGTTCATAATAATAGGTGGACTTTCTCTTGATCACTTGAATTTGTATTTTAAATCCACCTTAAAATTATATTAATGTATGAAATAGTGAGGACATGCCATGTGGAATGATGTGTGGCGGCTGAATATGCTAGAATGAAAATGTGTAGAAATTGGTGAGTGACACATGGAATTTGATTATGCTCTAGATGACATATGCCGAATTTTTGCTTCATCTCTTTTCAATGAAATTTATATTCAATTATTTTTACTACCAAAATCTTTGCTAAAAAATGATGACATGTGTAACAATCTTGGTCAGTTGTTTTTTTGTTTAGCTTTGTAACTTAGATTTTTGGGTTAAGATATATGATAATCGAGATGATAACATAGGATAAATTTTTCTCAATCACTGTATCACTAGAATATAAGACTTAGAATTGTGAGTATAAAGTTGTGATGAATAGATATAGTGATGCATGACACAATCTCACTCAGTCAGTTCATCACTTTTATTCATGACTTAAATTTTATGCCAAAAACTTGTGATGAAATGAGATGGTGACATTTGGCATAATCTCATGTAGTCAGGTAATTTATAATATGTAGAACTAATAAAATTTAAATATTTCTCTACATAAAATAAAGTTATGATAGGTGTATAAATCTCATTCAATTAGGATGTTAAATTTGTATAAAACTAAGCCCATCTTCAATATAGTTGAATAAAAGGGATCTAAAAACCTAATTAACAATAGATATTTTCACTATTTTTTATCTCTAAAAGGCATTGATAGCCATATGATTTTGAATAAAGAAGTGACATCTAGAACTTAAATATAATTTGTAAAGTGATCTATTATTATCTAAATCAAGCTAATAACTTAAACAATAAAATTATTAGCATGGTTAGTCTGATAAGTCATTTTAAAACCAAACATAGCCCTTTAATTAATTTTCAAAATTTTATCTAAAGATGCATAAATAGATAAATTACTTTTTAAACATAGGATTTGGTAAGTTTAGGGTTTTAAGGTCAACCATATGTCTTTATGGGGATCAAAAATAATATTTTCATGAATAAATGGGTCCCTATTTAAAAATTTGAAAATTGGGCATGGTGATCAAAACAATATCTATACACCACTAAAGAATTCACTGAAGAATCCACCCAAGCTTGTGTTACATAATATTGGTCATAAATTGAATGTTAATATTATATTGGAATAATATCAACTACCAAAGATCTTTATCTTAAGATTTCTAATTTTTGTATAGTCCATAAGATTGAAAATGTGATTTCTAGAAATAAACTATGTATATACTTAATTAGATTGATGTGTTTTAAATAACTAGTGGTATCATACATCCAAATGAATCTATCAAGATATTATATGGAAAAGTATCTTATTTTAGATGTCAAAGTAAAATGGGTAAGTTTTTTGGATACAACTCTATTGGTAATGCCAATTTAAAAAATCAAATCAAAGTACTGGGAACTTCCTAGCAAGTGAACCATAAATCCATACATGTGAAAAGTCATAAAATTGATAGAATGGAAAATGTGGATAATTAAAATACTAAAAATAGTGTGAACTTGATGCAACAAAAGGGATCATCTCAAAAATTTAGCATGGTAATTTTCATAGTTCTTCATAATATCGGTCATGGATAAGGATTTTATAATTGCAAAAAATATAAAGACCAATTATGAATAATTATGAATCCTAATGAAGTATAAAATGGAAAAA